>VMDR010010353.1:0-31005 GCA_007922815.1 Macrotus californicus | reverse complement strand
CAAATTCAAAATAGATGCTTCTTCTGAATCTATTAAGATAATCATACAGTCTTTGTCCTTTATTCTATTAATATTGATAGTGCATTACATTGATTAATTCATGTATTTTGAACAATTCTTGCATTCCAGGAAAAAGATCCTAGTTGGTCATTGTACGTATTTTTATATTTCTGTATTAGTTTGCTAGTATTCTACAGAAGGTTTTTAGTCTATATCCATAAGGAATATTAGTCTGTAGTATTCTTATGTTGTCTTTGTCTTGTTTTAGAATGAGTTGAGAAGCATTCCCTCCTATTCTATTTTTGTGAAAATTTAGTGAAAAATTGCTTAGTTCTCCTTTAAATATATGCTAGAATTCACCAGCAAAGCTATCTGGTCCTGGGGAGTTTTTTATTTATTATTATTACTAATTCAATCTCAATCTTTGTTATAGCTTTATTCAGATGTTCTATTTCTTCTTGAGTCAGTTTTGGTCATTTCTTTCTTCTAGGACTTTGTCTATTTCATCGTAACTTTCTAATATTTTGGCATGTAATTGCTCATGGCCTTATAATCCTTCCTCATTTCTATAAGATCAGCAGTGAAACCCCCTCTTTCAGTTCTGATTTTATTAATTTGAATCTTCTCTTTTTTTCTTTGTCTAGTTAAAGGTTTGTCAATTTTGTTGATCTGCTCAAAGAACCACTGGGGTAAACAAGATGGAAGATTTATTTACTCACATTGTAATAACTCCCAACATAGAGAGTTCCTAGCTACGATGATTCAGCAGCTGCAATGTACTGCCCTGTGAATCTCACATTGGCTTGGCCCTTGCCTGCGCCTCCTCGTGGCTGCCACATCTGTAGATGTTCACGCAGATGTCATACTGTCCAATAGAAGAAGACTGAAAACAACCCAAAGCATTTTGCAAGACTCTCCTGCAAACCCTCCCTCACATTTCATTGCCAGATCCGAGTCACGTGTCCTTCCTTTAGCAAGTCTCTCACAAGGTGACAGGAACTACTACAATGGGCATAAACTACAGTTGACCCTTGAACAACACGGGTGCGAACTGTGCAGGTCCACTTGCACACAGATGTTTTTCAACTGACCCGCACAGTTCTGTTTACCCGTGCAGTTCAAACCTGCATTTTTTCAAGTGTCAACTGTATATTCTATCCGGTTGAGAATCCATGGGTACGGACAGCCATCTTAAGTTATATGGGATTTTCGGTTGCCCAAGCAGTCGACATCTTTCATTCCTTCCTTGTTCAAGGCTCAACTGCAATGGAACACATTGAAAAAGGTGAGACGTGAACAAAATTATGACAGGAAAGAAGGGACTCAATAGATACTGCCTGAAATTGAAACAGGTATTTAAATAAATGTACTGATTCTAATTCCTGACAATTTTTCGTCATTTTCTTCATGAATTTTAGGGATTTTTAGAGAAAATGATATCTTTTTTTTTTTTTATCCTCAGTTGGGGACCTTTTTCCTTTGCCTTTTTTTTTTTTAGAGAGAGAGGAAGGGAGAAAGAGAAGCATCATGCAAGAGAGAAGCATCATGCAAGAGAGAAGCATCGATTGGTTGCTCCCTTACATGGCCAGTCCAATGATCGCATGTCCTGACTGGGAATCACACCTGAAACCTCTCAGTTACAGGACAATGCTCCAACCAGCTGAGCCACACTGGCCAGGGCAAGAAATTGGTGTCTTTTACGGTAGGAGAAACATCAGCTAAAAATTCAGTGATTATTTGAGATTCCTTTTCTTTATTTTTATCAATTAAAATACTTTTTATTTTAATAGTATACATAGTATAATTCAAATTTCTAAAATAATAAAACCAACTCATAAATGGTAGCTATTTTTACTAAAACATAAATAACCTGAAGAGCAATCATATTACTTAAATATAAACTACATATATTTCTTTTTTAGGTCATTATCAGCCATCAATGCCTTTGTCAAAATTAGCCCAGATTAGTTCATCTGTCAGATTGAAAGCAAAGCAAAGCATGGTTTGGGAAGAAAGAAGAGTTCAGAAACTTTCTAAAACTGAAAGCGATGTTGTGGGTGTGGGGGAGACATGGGGGTTCCTGAGCAGCTCTCAGACGGCAAGCGACACTCTGAACCGTGAGCCAGAGGACTACACAGGTGATTTTCTGTATCCCTCCCTATAAATGCACAGAAACTCTCCTGTAAAACACCTGAGGTCAGAAACAGTGCCTATTTAATATTAACAATACAGCCTTGGACCAGAAGTTGATGGCACAAAGATAAATATGACTCAGTCCCTGCCCTCAGGCACTCACAGTCTAGTGGGAAAGATGAACTCATAAAAAGTAATGTGGAGAGCAGCAATGAAGGGGCATGGTATAAGCTACCGCAATTGCCTACAGTGGGGAGTGATTAATTCCATTGGGAAAGGCAGAGACTGCTTTATAGAGAAAAAATAAAAATCAAAGGATGCTTTTGAGCCCTGGATGCCTTATGAAAAATAAAAATCAGTGGATTGAGTGCCAGCCTGTGAACCAAAGTGTTGCCAGTTCGATTCCCAGTCAGGGCACATACCTGGGTTGCATGCCAGGTCCCCTGTTGGGGCCATGTGAGAGGCAACCACACATTGATGTTTCTCTTCTTGTCTTTCTCCCTCCCTCCCCCTCTCTCTAAATATAAATAAACAATCTTTTTTTTTTTAAGAAAAGGATGCTTTTGAGTTCACCAAGTATACAGCAGAAGAAAGGACATTCCAGAAATTGAGAATAGAGGTTTGAAGCAGCGTGGCCTGCTTGGGGAACCACAAAACAACTAATATTGACGCAGTGTGGCAGTAGAGGGAAATTAAGCCAGAGTAGAGAGACAGGGACTGAACCACAGAGTGCCTTCCTTTCCTTACTAGTGAGAGTGAAGCTCATCCTGTGGATCATAAAAACCACTCAAAGTTCTTAAGTAAAGAAGTATTCCAGTTTCCATTTTTTACAGAGATCTTAGTGGTTCTATGGAAATCATTGGGGCAGGTCAAGATGACAGGTGAAAGACCCATTAGGAGGCTTATGCAGGTAATAGATGTTTGATCCTGAACTAGAGAAGTGACAATAAGAAGAGACAGAAGAAACCAGCCATTGACTATCTAAGGATTGATGAAGAAAACATGGCATGCAGGTCTAGCATGAGAAACTGGGCAGGAGAATGCAGAAAGTAAGTTCAATTCAAGGCATGTTGAACTTGAGGTGCCAGTGGGACAACCCAGTGATAATGCATATTTGGCAGCTGGACATAGGCCTCATTCAGAAATATGGATTTAGGGCTGAGGTGGCATCTCTTGAAGCTACAGGGAAAGGTAAAATTGCCTGGGAAAGAAAGGGGAGTGAAAAAAAATAGAGGGGCTTCCACAATTCAGGAGTAAGTGTGTCAGGTCCCAAAGGAGACTGAGCAGGGACAATTAGAGAGGTAGTAGGGAGAAATGAAAAAATCAGAACATGTCAATCTAAAAAATTCTTAGGGTAGCTTTAGAGATCCAGCCAAGATGGAGGCATAGGTAGATATGCTTCGCTTCCTTGCACAACCAAAAGGAAGATAATAACCAATTTAAATAATAACCAATTTAAAAACTAAAAACAAAAAACAACCAGAACTTCCAGAAAATTTAATTGTATGGAAGTCTGACAACCAAGGAGTTAAAGAGGAAACATTCATCCAGACTAGTAGGAGGGGCAGAGACAGGAAGTGAGGGTGGAGAGGATGTGCAACAAGGTGGCAGCTGGCAGAGTGGGTGATCCCACATCTGTGTGTGGATAAACCGGGAGGAACAACTAGGGAGTGAGACAAACCACACAACCCAGGGTTCCAGCGTGGGAAACTAAAGCCTCAAAACCTCTGGCTGGGTTGCAGCAGAGGAAGAAACTCCCAGCCTCACAGAAGAGACTGTTGGAGAGGCCCATGGGATCCTAAAACATACACAAACCCACCCACCCAGGAATCAGCACCAGAAAGAGTACAATCTGCTTGCGGGAAGTGAGGGAAGTGACAGAAAGTGGGGTGAGAGCCCAGCAAGCAGCATTGTTCCTTCTCTGACCCTTATCCCACATATGGAGCCACAACACAGCAAAGTGGGTTGCCCTGTCCTGGCAAATACCTAAGGCTCCGCCCCTTACTATATAACAGGTGCACCAAGACAAAGAAATACCGCCCAAATGAAAGAACAGATCAAAACTCCAGAAAAAGAACTAAGTGATGAGGAGATAGCCAACTTATCAAATGCAGAGTTCAAAACACTAGTAATCAGGATTTTCACAGAAATGGTTGAGTACAGTCGCACAATAAAGGAAGAAATGAAGTCTATGCAAAGTGAAATAAAGAGAAATATACAGGGAACCAACAGGGAAGGAAAAGAAACTGGGACTCAAATCAACGATTTGGAACAGAAGGAAGAAATAAACATTCAACTGGAACAGAATGAAGAAACAAGAATTCAAAAAAATAAGGAGAGGCTTAGGAACCTCTGGGACAACTTTAAACATTCCAACATCCAAATCATAGAGTTGCCAGAAGGAGAAGAGGAAGAGCAAGAAATTGAAAACTAATTTGAACAAATAATGAAGGAAAACTTCTCCAATCTGACAAAGGAACTAGACATGCAAGTCTAGGACACTCAGAGGGTCCCAAAGGAGTTGGATCCAAAAAGAAACCATACCAAGACACATCATAATTACGTTACTGAAGATTAAAAATAAGGAGAGAATCTTAAAAGCAGCAAGAGTAAAGGAAACAGTAACCTACAAAGGAGTGCCCATAAGACTGTCAGCTGATTTCTCCAAAGAAATTTTGCAGGCAAAAGTGGGCTAAAAAGAAGTATCCAAAGTCATGAAAGGCAAGGCTCTATATCTAAGAAACTTTATCCAGCAAAGCAATCATTTAGAATGGAAGGGCAATTATGCTTTCCAGATAAGGTCAAGTTAAAGAAGTTCATCATCACCAAGCCCTTTTTATATGAAACATTAAAGGGTCTTATCTAAGAAAAAGAAGATCAAAACTATGAACCATAAAATGGCAACAAACTCACAACTATCAACATCTGAACCAAAAATAAAAATAAAAACAAAAACTAAGGAAACAACTAGAACAGGAGCAGAATCAGAGAAATGGAGATCACATGGAGGGTTATCAGTGGGGAGGGGGAGGGGGAGAGAGGGGGAAAAGGTACAGGGAATAAGAAATATAATTGGTCAGCACAAAATAGACAGGGGGAGGTTAAGAATAGTATAGGAAATGTCAAAGCCAAAAAACTCATATGTACGACCCAGGGACATGAACTAATAATGTTCATGGAGAAGGCTGGTGTGAGGGGGGTGCAGGGTGGAGGGGGATAAAGGGGAGTAAAAAAGGGACAACTGTAATGGCATAATCAATAAAATATACTTACAAAATAAAAGAATCTTAGAAAGGAATATTGATTTCTGTAAAAAAATAAGAGGACGAAGGAGATGAGGAGGAAGAGCAGGAGGAGGAAGAGAAAACACCCGCATGCATCACTGGCAGAGAATGGGGTTCAGCATCCCGGAACTCTGCTGCTGGCTTCCCTGTTTTTTTTCAGGGGGGCACGAGTGTGGTCACTTGAGGTCCCTGCGTCCAGGGTCCTGAAGGAGGAAGTGGCAGAAGCTTGTGCTACTTCTCTGGACCCTTCCTCCCCCACCCACCTGGCTAGAATAGAGGAACTTTCTTGGTCAGTTTTGTGAAGAAAGTGCACTTTCAAGTGGAAGTTTCTCACAACTAAATCTTAGGGACTTTTCAACCTACTAATGTTTCTGACTCATGAATAGTCCTTTTCCTCCATCTGACTTTGTGAGAGGGAAAAGCCTGGGTCCCTCCTAGAAACAACTTGAGGAGAAGCCCAAGCAGTTGCATTCACTTCGATTTCACGCAGCCTGGGCTGTGAACTGAAGATGGAAGATCCGTGCAGCGTGAAACCCCAGCCTCTTGCTCTGCTCTCCCCGCAGTTTGAAGTTGAACCAGTCTGTTTAGAGACACACACACCCCTCCTATAAACACAGTGAGGACACCATCCCAATCAACTCCTTGGGGAACAAGGGAAAAATATTTATCGAGGGCCAACTCAGTGCCAGGTGCAAGTAAGAGCTATGGTGTGTGAGTTATTTAGGTAGCCCCTGCGGGGCAAGGTTTCATGTCCATTGAAGAAACTCAGATGTGCATCCTCCCGAAGACCACTTACTATTAGTAAATGGCAGAGACAGGGTTCAGTACTATATCTGCCTGATCCAAATTCCAGGATTTTCCACTACATAAAGAGCCAGTTTCTACTAAATTTTTATTTTAATGGTTCCTTATTCTTCCTATTACAATATGCAGATGAGCTTTAGATAAGAAAAACATGTGTTCTTTTAATGTTGTATACAAACTGAGTTTTTGTACCTCAGATCATATATCAAGTATCTTAAATTTCATGACAAATCCTTTTTCTACCTCAAAGAACCTTTTCACAGAGCAGAGAACCATTCCCTAATTTATCTCCAGTTTCGTGTGTCACGTTTCCTTATAGCGGAGATCATGTTCACTAAGGAAATCATACATGAAAAAAAAAGGAATAAAAGGAAGAAATTGTACACCCTGAAAAAAGCACCAAATCCAAAGTTACACTGTTTTCAGTGAGAGCAAAGAGGCAGAGCTGGGAGCCGCAGAGCGGGGAGCCGTAGGGCAGCCCCTGGAGAGAGACCCCAGTGTTCCTCTCTGGTATCTGGAGGTACCTTCTCCCTGCTGAGAAACAGTGAGGCCCCAGGCCCTCCTCCTGAGCCCACTCAGTCAGGCCAATGCAGACTTCTGTGCATACCTGTTCTTGGAACTTCTAGGGGAGGCATGCAGAGGTTGGGTCATCACACTCTTGTCCCTCTCCCTGATGCCGTGAACCTGTGAACCCCTCAAAGAGATATAGACTCAGGGAAACCTGAGGCACATCTGTGAAACTCCAACTCCTCTGCCCATTCTTAACATCCGAAGTCTGCAGGCAGATTTCTCCTTCTCCTGCCCCACTCCACTGCCCGGGAACTGAGTAGGCAAATTTGAGGACTAACACAGACGGCTACTCCCAAGCCCTCCCTCTTTCTGCATCTGCCCTGAATTTATGAAGTATGTATAAATCTCTGTGCACCTGAATGGGCTGAGCCTCGGGGTACCTGGACAGAGATGCTGTCCTCTTAGCTTGTACCTAAACTCTACAGCACACTCATCTTTTGTGCTGGTCAACTGTGTCATCTACCAGATGTCTCCAGGTCTTCCCTTAGACACGGATAGGACTGCACTTCCCCAGTGCCTTTAGAGTTAGGCATGGCCGTGTGACTTGATCGATAAAACATAAACAGAAGTGACATGTGTCATTTCTAGGTGGAAGCCTTAGAAGCCCATGTGATGGTGGAAGCAGGCATTGAAATTAAGCTGTTGTCAGCCTGGGTCCCTAAGAGATGATATTGAACAGTGACACCTGCCAAACCCCAGTGGACACAAAGGGGAAAAAAAGCCCAGGATGCCATGGGAGTCCTTAAGAAAACTCCTCAGGGAAGGTGAGGTTGGTGAGGGAACTTCCCAGAAGAGGTTGTGCTGTGCTGGATAGGTGTGGAGGGTGAGGCTTGTGATATGGAGTCGGGGAGGGGCAGTGCAGGAGGAAGAAGCAGCACGTGCAAAGGCCTAGAGGACCAACAGCCAGAGAGTGAGAAAGGAAGCAAGGAGGGTGGCAGGGAGGGACAGAGAGAGGGAAAGGAAGGGAATAGAGTCATCAGCGGGGTCACACGTCATCAAAGGCCTGGCTTACCTAAGAACTCCTTCTTTCCTGCTAAACTTTGGAGAAAGAGAAAAAAAGATAGTGGATGAATATGAGAAAAAAAGAATATTGGAGGAATATAAGAAAAACAGAACAGTGCATTTAAGGGAAAGAAGACTGGAAAATAACAAGAAGCTCAGAAAATTCAGACTAAAGGGAAAGATAAGAAACAAGATGCTGTGCATGCAATAATGGCCCCAAAGATGCCAAGCCCTCATCCCCAGAACTTGTCAATATGACCTTATTTGGAGAAAGGGTCTTTGCAGATGTGTTTAATGGAAGGATTTTGAGATGAGGAGATTTTCTAGCATGAGTGTCCTTATAAGAAAGACAAGAAGAATCCCTCAAAGAGAAGAAAGCCCTGTAACCACAGAGGCGGAGATCAGAATGACATGCCCACAGCCCAGAACACCTGCTGCCACCAGAAGTTGGAGGAGGCAAGGAATGGATTCTGCCCTGGATGGAGACTCTGGGAGGAACACGGGCCTGCTGACTCCTTGATTTCAGACTTCCAGCATCCAAGAGCTGTGAGAGAATGCGTTTCTGTTCTGTCCCACCCAGGCTCTTTCTTGCAGCAGCCACAGGAAACCAGTACCACCCTGGCCGGTGGGGCCCAGATGGCTGGAGCATTCATTGTCAGGGCGCATACTAGGTTGCGGGTTTTTGTCCCTGTCAGCGTGCGCACAGGAGACAACTGGTTTCTTTCTCTCCCCCACTCCCCCATCAATAAATGTAACCCCAGGTGAGGATTAAAAAAATAAAACAGAAACTATTACAGAAGATAGCAGAGCATGGCTTGCCACTTCCCACACAGTAACTCCCGCCTCAGCCTCCCAGCCTCCTGTGCAGCCAATCAAGTGCTTCTTGCACTTTCCTACCTCAGCACTTGCTAATACCATCCCCTCATTTTCTTTCCTTCCATTGGGCAGTACCGCCACCCACAGCCCCGTGGTCTCTCCCCTTTCCCCTCCCCCACTCCACCCCATCCCCTGTGCAGACCGACTGCCATGTTAGTGGCTGTGTTTCCCACTTACACGGATTCTAAGCTCTTAAGAGGCAAAGAACCTATAACCATCCCATGTATTTTGTTCAGTGCCAGACTAGACACATGGATTTGAACGCATGAATGGCTGATAATTCGGACCTGGTTATTATTACTACAACAATCATTTATGAAGTGCCTGTCATGTTCCAGGCACTAAATAATAAGAATAACAGTAATAATGGCCGTTATAACTAATGAGCTGTTATCATGTGCCAGTGACTGGGGTACACACTAGAAGTGTATTATTTTACTTAATTCTCACCACCATAGTATTATTATGTCCTTTTTATAGATGAGTAATCCAGGCCAAGAGAGATTAAGTAATTTGCTCAATGTCTCCCAGTTTGCAAGCCCTTAGAACCAGAGTTCAAATTCACACCGGGCAGGCTCTCAAAACTATGCTCTAAATAGGGCCTTTTGAAAAAAAAACAATTCTAATTTTTCTAGATGGCCATTTCCTTGGCCATTGTTTTAATGCGCCTCCGTTTCTCAAATTTTTGGAGTGTTCCTTAAACAATGTTAGCCCAGGTTTACCAGCAAAAAAGACATCTGTGTCTCAATTCCAGGACCTGAAATCAACCTATTTGGCCACTAGGTGGCATCAAAAGGTACGTCTGAGACAAAAAGCCCGCTCGCCAGGGTGGATTTCAGCTCTGAAGTGTTGCTAGAGGGGAGCTGGACAAACACGGGGGCAAGGCCGCCCAGAAGAAAGTAAACCAAGGGTCAGAGAAACAAACTGGGAAACACGTTTCCTCAGGTGTCGAACGCTGATAGGAAGAGATAGCAGCAAATCCGCACACTTGTATTTCAGCGAAAAATCATAATCCTGAGGCATGCTGACTGTTTAAATACATCTGTTTACCGGAGCACCCAAAAACCCCCATGGGTGCTCCAAGAAAGAAAAATTACAGGCACAATCACCAACAGCAAAGGTGTCCAAACACCTTAACAAGTTGTTGTTGAAGGAACAGCTCTTAAATGATTCGGCTGCCTCCTGGCCAAAACGCACAGCAACAGCCATAAATACGCCGTAATTAACCTCACACACAAAGCAAAACAAACTTGGAAAATATTTCATTTAGCATCTCAAAGGAGTCATAGATATTCTTCCCCATGAATGAAGACACCGTCGAATATTTTATCTAGAGCCAGCTGTGCAGTCTCCGAGCCGTAAACGACCTAGAGAGGGCCCTGTGTTCAGTGGGGGAAGGTGCATTCATTGGGCAGCGCCTCACTGCTGACCCCAGAGCCCTCCTGGAGCCCTGGTGACAGTGCAAGCGCCGTGTCCTGCACCACTGCCCCCTGAGTGTGGTCCACTGGACACTGCCCATCTGTGAACGGTTTGCTGCCCGTCCACAATAAGTGCAGAGAGCAAGAGTGAGCATTAGAAACGTGTAGAGCCATTTGCCCTTCCATGACCTCTGAGGTTGTGATCAGTCCAACAGAGATGGACCAGTAGCCCTGCACAGCAAACCCACTTACTGATCTGAAACAGATTGGAAATGAACTGGCACCCCACCACAGGTAGTTTGAGAACCACTGCCCCAAGGCAGTTCTCCAGCCCTGTCCACCCAGGGCCCAACCTGGAGAAACAAAGAGCCTGGGGGTTGAAGGTGAGGGCATTGAAGTCAGGGAGAAGCAGATCTGGTCTCCTACGATAGCAGCTGTCCGCCATTAGGCACCTTACCTAAACTTTTGTGTCTTTAGTTTCCTTGGTACTGAAATGGGCCAATAATATACGCTTTACAGAATATTTCTGAGAATGATTTAAAACAAGACGCATGAGGGGAGACTATGAACAGTCAGATGGTTTTCAAACCTTTTTCTAATCTCATTTCCTCTCCACTCCCCTCTCCCCCCTTTTCCTAACTTCTCCTCTCTCTGACCCTGCTTCTCTCTCTCTCTGTCTACTTCTGTCTTTCTGCAAATAAGGTCACTAATCTATTTGGACAGTGTTTGAAAATGAGACCCTCTAAGCCCTCAAGAAAATGTTATCAATACTGTCTTAGAGGTTCTTAAATACCAAGACTATGGATTTAATCAGCCATCAGGCTTCGTTGTGAAGGGAAAAGAGAATTCCAGATTAACAGATAGAAAAGAGAGCAGAGAAGGTGGTGTGCAGGAGGAACAGAAGGGGGGGATTCTCTTGGACAGGGGGCAAGAGGAAGTCTTGAGCCCTGACATAGGACATGAAGGATGAGGAGGTTTGAGGGACAACAGCCACATGCTGATTCTGGAAGAAGGGCTCCAGAAGAGAGTCGACTGTCCTGGAGGGCCAGAAAGTCTGCACCAGACCAGGCCTAGGGCTCCTGGGGCCACCCAGTGGCGTGCTCAGAACCACCGGTGAGCCCACTGCCTCTCGTTTGCCTGGAGCAGTGCCAATATTCCCCCTGTTCCCAGGGGCGCCTTGACTTTGTCAGAATCCAGCACCTTGTCCACTGACCACCTGGGCATGTGAGGCCCGCTCAGGACACATCACCTTGCTGTCTCCGTCTCATCCTGTCATCCGATAAATATTTGAACACTTGCTATCTGCCAGGTGCTGTTCTAACACTGGAGACTCAGCAGTGTTAAGTCTCAGCACAGCACAGTCCCTGTGGTCCCTGAGCTCATCTTCCAGATGTGGCAGAAAGAAGACCAAGAAGTCTTACATAAACAACAATTCTGCCTTCACGGAACCGTGGCGTATTATAACTTGCTTCAGGGCAGAGAGTGTGCTGTATGAATATTAAACTGTACGCTCGGGGGCAGGGCTTCTCAGGCTGAGGCCCACAGAGTGAATTCAGGGGAGCTCAGGAACCTGGATGTGGGACAAAATTACCTCTTTATTTTCACTAACCTTAACTAAAACTTAGCATTTCCCTTTAAGTAAGAATTCAGACAACCATAGAAGTTCCTGTGACTTTATAGTCAATAGAAATTACAGATATTTGCATTTCACTTTACAACAATGGCAGGTATTTTGAAATATTTGAAGTTCATGGCTTCTCCCAAATGATGGTAGTTCTGAGACCCAGCACCAGACCTTAACATTTAACACATTAGTAAAGAAGCACATATGTTATTACATCACATACACTGGGTTTTCAAAGTTTTTTATTATTATTTTAATTACTGAATTTATTGGGGTAACATTGGTTGGTTTTCAAATTAACTATTTTAATATCATTGGTTTCCCCTATTTGTAAACATTATTTGTAAACATTACTCTGGGAAGGGATCCGTGGGTTTTACTAGCCTGCCCAAAGGGTCCAAGGTACAGAGAAGATTAAGAGCCTCTGTTCCTTAACATTTGAATGGACCTCATCAGGAATCCTCCCTCCAGGGACTTAGTAAGAAAAACCCCTGTGAGGCAGGCACACCCCAGAGCTCTGTGGCAGCCTTGCCATAATAGCACAATCTTGCTATTTTGATAGGTGCTAGAGGGCTTATAAATTAGCATCAGGGATATTAAAAGCAATTTTTCATTGGTGAAAGAAGTGGTGTTCAACACATGCGGGAAGGATATAAACATTGCACAGGCATGCCTGCCTCCCGTGAACAAGAACAGAAGAATTTAGTGAACCCAGCTGCCTAAACCCTCCTGAGACACTCAGGAGGGGCTTCCAGGAGGATGGTCAAGCTACCTTGCCTCTCTTATCTAGACTATTATCTCATCTACCTCTAGCTGAAACTTCGTGCAAGGTATGGAAATGCCTGGGGAACTGATGGCCGGGTTTTCCACAATTCCACAGGATCCGTTTGTATGTTTTTGTGCTTGCTTGCTCCTCAATATTTGTATGTGTGGTAGACTTCCTTCTGAGACCTGCTTCCAGGTAGTATACATCTGATAGCAAGGTGGCAGGAAGGAGACTCTGGAAGTGAACAGAATGAGAACATACGGAGGCTACTTCTTCAGAAATTGCTCTACCAAGGGAGTCAACTGCCATCACTTGTTAGGCAGAGACCCAAAGGCAGGCAGAGAGAGAGGTGGGAAAAAGGGAGGGCTTTGGATGTGACCTTATGTCAATTATAGGCAGAAGGAAACTGTAGGTGGGGTAACTAGAAGCTGGGAATCTCGTGTGATTAGTTTGAGGAGCATGTTTGACTGTGTCTGGTTAGTCCTGAGTTAAGGGAAAGTTGCTAGACATTGACCAAGTCCTGACAATTCTGGACAGGTTGCTGCAGAGGTCGTGAGTCAGAGCTCTGTTGTCACACGTGGCCTGGCCTTTGTGTGTGGTATAGTCTGCCTGTCAGGAAGCAGAGCTCAGCTGCCTCTGGCAGTGACAACGTCACAACTGGAAAAGCCCAACTGGTTTAGGTCTGTTTGGGCATTTCCCAGTCAAGCTCTTGGACCACAGCAGTTACAGTAAACAACGTCTTATGCTCCTGAGCTGATGGTGTCCTTACTGACACCGAATCCATAGCTAAAGCTTTGGACACAGTGCCTGACGCATAGTAAGCACTCAGGAAGCATGTTTTTTATATGAGAGAGCATTTTGCCAAGAAGGTAGAACCGATGTCAGAAGAGATTTTTCTTTCCAGAGAATATTTGACAATGACTGGAAATATTTTTGACTGTCACAACTCAAGTGAGGATGCACCGTGCTCCATGGTCATGAGGAAGTGGCAGGACCAGGGTCAGGCTGCATCCCTAATGCACTGCTCTCTCTTCATCCCGAGCCGTTCAGCCATCAGAACATTCCTCCATGTTTACACAGTTGGGGCCTGTGCTGCTACTTCCTCCTGACTGAGGAAGAGTTGCCTGACTTCTCTAACAGCAGACCCCTCACAGGATTCATTGGTTCATTGTCACCTGACCTGACCGATTTTGCTTCCCACGTTTCTTCGGTTCCTATCAGGTCACCACGGGTAAACTGAGAGGGTTGCAGTGGGGGACAGCTGGCCTACGCTTTCTCTACAAGACAGCCACCAGGTTAGACAGCAAGGACTTTTCAAAGTTCTGTCACACATACGTAGGTACTTATTAGCTGGCAAATTCAGAAGTGTTCACAGTGCCTGACTGTATATTCCACAAAGTCCCAGTTCTTAGTCTTTCAATGCTCCAGTCTCCGCTCTGCAGGAAGATTCCCTGAAGGCAGACACATGGCGACTGCTGAGACAGGTCCTGTTGGAGCTGTCATTGGCTCCACACCCCTCATGGCTGGACACCAAACCAGTTAGAGATTTCGCTCTCCTGAGTTATGTCTAAGGATTCAGGTCTCCCTGGGTCTTCATAATCAACTCATGCTAAGGTAGAGAGCATTTCTAAAATATTTTATCCAGTCCAAATACTTTGAAGATCTTTATTTCCGTTGGAACCCATTTCCAACAGTTACAGTGCCCCTGAGAGAGCCACTGATTTCACCAATAAAGAAACATTTCTGACAATCTCTAAGCTAATAAACAAAGCACCTGATCTCAATGGATGTGCACATAGCGGAAACCTGTGTTAGCACTCTAGAGAGACTTAGCACTGATTAGGGTGCTAGGTGACTGACCACACCTGCCAGTCAGTCCACATTAGAATACCAGCTGCACCTGGGCGATTACTTAACCATGATCACACACACACACACACACGCAGAGGAACGCAGTTAGACTTAAAGGTTAAATCTCAGACAACATGAGAGCTCAGAGAGATCACATATACAAAGCATTCAGCAGTCTTCCTGGAATATTATAAATATGCAGTATATGTTTTCTACTAGTGTAACCATTTTTTAAGCCTTCCTTAAAGTCATTGAAGAAAGGGAGGAGAGTTTTAATATAGAAGGATAGCTCAAGGAAGGAAGGCTTATGACATTTGTTGAGTAGCCACTGGGTGCCAAGCACTTTATGAGCTTTGTGGCATTTATTTGGCACAACCACCTGGCCAGGTGGCTTAATTATCACAGATTCCCATATAAGGAAGCTGAAGCTCAGGGGGCCAGGCACCTCGCCCAAGGCCACATGGCAAGTTGGTGTTAGGGCCAAGACCAAAACTGTCTTGGATGGGAAAGCCTGAGACAGCTCCAGCTGTCTCCCCAGAACTGCACTTTGAACTCCCAGTGATAGGGAGATAGTAAAACTCAGAAGTATCAGGAAGATAAAGCTGAAGGAATAAGTGGCAAATGGAGTTTCACGGAATCCCTGCTAGAGACTGCCCGCCAGCTCTCCGCAAGGGAGACGTGGTCTGACAAGGAGAGGACTAACTAGGTATTAGCCACTTGGGGAGGTCTTCATGAGGTGGGTTGTCCCAGGAGCAGAACTGGAACCAAAGATTTGGTACAAGTGACAACCCACCAGAGAGAAAATGGGGGCAGGCTTTTTTACAACGTGAGCCAGCATTGTCCTGGGGCTGTGGCTCTTCGGGCTCTTCTGGCTCTTCCAATTTCCCTGGGATAGTGCTCACAAGGCACAGAGAAGCTGGGGGAGGGACTCAGAGCAAGAAAAAGGAGTCCCAGGGGCTCCGGGCAGGGTGCCAACAGTGTGCATTGTGGTGGTCATCCCCAGCATCCAGTGGTTCATCCTTGAAAGTCCAATAAGATGCAAATCTTTTCCCTGGCCCAGTGGACTCAGGCTTGACGCTGCCTATCCATGCAACTCAGTCTGCCCTCTCTTGCCTCCCCCCTCCTGCTCCAAGCACACCGGCTCCCCCACTGTCCTTCAGAGACACTTAGCACACCTGGGCTTCAGGCCTGGGCAATCGCCAGTCTTTCTGCTTGGCACCCTCCTCTCTGGAGAATGGCCTGTCTCCCTCCAGGCTCTATCTACCCCAAATGACATCTTCTCCAGGAGACCTGATCACCCTTTCTAAAGTAGCGTCCCTGCCTTCCTCCTTCACCCTGTATCCTTTTCCCCATCTCCACTTGACTCTACGTTATGTGTATTTCTCTGTTGATTTGTTTAACAGAGAAACACAAGCTCCATGAGGGCCGGGGCTTCTGCCTGTTGTGGTCACTGTTCCTTCTTCAGTGTCTAGAACAGTGCCTGGTACAGAGTAGAGGTCAAGAAATGCTTGCTGAATGAATGGATAAATGAGTGAAAGAGTGAGTGAAGGAAGGAATGAACAAATGAAGACAGGAATTCAGAATATATTTCTTAAGGCGACATTACTACTGGAAGTCAGTCCAAAGACCACCTATGTCAGAGTTCCTTGGGGGGAACTTATCATAAAAGCAGAATACTGAGTGTTTCCCTGCCCGAAAAGGGTTCCCTCAGTAGTGCTGACCCTCATGAGCTCTGCAGAGGCCTCCAGAAGAAGGTACCAGGTGGGGGGGAGGGAATAATTATGTGGCCACCCAGAGAGGCTGGGCACTTGGTACGGGGTTCCCAGCCCTCCCCTCTCTTTCCCCCGGGTCCCCAGACCCAAAGCCCAGCCAGGATGCAGCAGACTGGTCAGATTCTAAAGATGCTTGTGAATTTAGAAAGCATAGCTCTCAGGGGCACCCACGGCAGACAGGATATTAGAGGGCCCTCGCCTCTTTGGATGCTGGCTAGGCCTTCTTAACGCTGTGAGCCCTGGAAGAGAATCATCCCCAACACCAACTGCAGCTGATAAAGTCAGACTATTTTTTAAATAAGTACATGAGAAACAGCACCTTGATGTTCTAGTTATTTTTACAACTTACTTCTAAGTGGATAATTAATTATATCTATATCATTTTAACCTTTTAACAATATGCATCTTTTATTTATCAGCAGTTTTAATATCTAATATTTACTCAATATCAAATTCAAATTATATTCAGAAATATTAAATGATACTTACAAAACTCATTTTAACACATGTATTTGAACTAAAAGATGAAGGCAGATTATTTCTGGAACCAAGATCATTGTTGATTTGATTTAAAAGAAACAAATTGATGGAGATTTCTTTTAAAACGCATATTCCTGGGTCCCATCCCAGGTTCCCTGAGTCAGAGTCTGTGATGATAGGGCCCTAGAATTTGCATTCTTACCACGCTCCACACAGAAATCTAGTACCTTCTATGGAATTCGAGAATCCTTGTGAAATGTGCCCTCGGGGGGAGTGGGAATATTATAATAAGCAGAAGGGGAGAGTTAGAAGCTAGGCCCCTGCTACCCCCATGCTGCAGGGTACTTGGTAAGGGACAGTGTGATTAATAGCCTGTCCCTTTCTCTTAGACACTGAAATGACTGTGTTCCCTTCTGACCAAAAAGACCCTGTCTCTAGACCACAGGTGGCAAACACAAGGCCCGCAGGCCAAATCCAGCCCTCCACCTTGTTTTATCCGGCCCGGCACCTTGTTTCTACCTGGCGGCAGCGCCGAGCTCTAGTTTAACTGTTAAGGAGTAGTAGTTACATTTGTACAGTCCTAAAATTACATTACGCCTGTTGAAGGCAACTGCGAGGCTGATGTGGCCCCCGGTGAAAATGAGTTTGACACCCCTGCTCTAGAGGCCTGCTGAGATGCGTCAGCTGCTAAATTAACCAAGTGCAAGGAGGCAGGCTGGACTTCACAGGGAAAGAGGGGTGGAAAGGAAACAGAGAAAACGATAGGACTGCCAAATAGAGAAGGTTAGTGTTAACTAAGAGTGATGTCACTCAAGGTTTCTTTTAAGACATAGTAAAGAAAAGAGAGAAACTTCTTTGAAAGCAGGTAGCCCAAGAGCTAAATCTGGAAGACATCTCCATGACTTAAGGGACAGAGCAGGTGGCTGTGATGGAGACCCCTTAGGTTCGAGCCCTGGCTCAGACACTCACTTGCTGTTTGTCTGGGAGGATCATCTCACTGCTCTGTGCCCAGGGTTCCTTATTTATGAAAGTTGCATCATTATTCCTGCCCTTTCCCTTGACATTTAGAAGGGTGGGCTGGTGAAGTCCACTGTCAAAGAAGCAACCTTATTTTCCTTCCTCATGGACAATCATGCCTACTCTTGCACTTGAGGATGGAGCAGGAATGCTTTGCCCTCAGGTTCCAGCCTCACCTTCCACCTCCCAGTGCTTGACCATGGCAGGTGCATGGCCACCAAGACTTGGAACTTTCTTTTCTTTCCACCTGCACCAGTCTTTCTCTGACCTCCATGTTGACTTGCAGTGTTTATGGTTGGGTTTTTTTGGGGGGTGGGGGAGGGTTGGGTTGTTTTTTTTGTTTGTTTGTTTGTTTTGTTTTGGGCCTGGAATATTTTTTCATCTCCACATGCTGTCATCTCATCATTGAGATCTCAATTTAACTATCATCTCTTCAGAGAGAGCTTCCCAGGACACTGTATCCAGTACTGCTCCCTCTACTGGCGCCCCCAGGCACTCTGCGTTCCAGACTCCTCCTTTATCTTTGTCTTCGGACTTGTCCCTCCCTAAACCATCTTATTTGTCTGTTTGTTCACTAGTCCATTGCCCAGGCCTTCACTGTCACGGCAGTTCCTGGAGGGCTGTAGCCTTGTTTTCCCATGAGCACGTTCCCTGAAACACGCATATGGATATTAGATGCCCACAAATATCCACAGAATGAAAGAATTTACTTGCTCCTTTCTTGTTGCCTCTCAGTCCACTTCCTCTCTGTTCCACTCTCAGAGAGCCCTTTTGTCTCCTTTGGTCTTTTTACTTCTGCCCTTCCCCCAGCCCCCACCTCTTCCTCTAGGCTCCAGACTCAGAGTGACACAGTGTCCCCTAGATGGCGCTGGGGAAGACAGTTTTAGCCTTTGCATTCCTTCTGGAGGATATTGGGGTTGAAATAATCCAGCCTTAGCGGGAATCATTAAAGACAATCAACCTTTCTCAACCTGATGCTGCTAAAAATACAGCTCTAATGCATTATTTTTTTAATTTTTAAATTACAGTTTACATTCTATGTTATTTTGTATTAGTTTCAGGTGTAAGCTCCGAGGCATTATTATGTCCACACTTTCTCTTTCTCATCAAAGATGGTCTTCCAGTGGCCGAACTTAGGAAGGGAGTGAATGGGGGTGGAGGTGGGGGGAGAAAATGTCACCCTCCGCATTGTCTGACAGGTGTCGCTGCTGATATGTGGGTCCCAAAGTGGAAAGCCCCCCAAGGGACTGAAAAAGGAGGAAAATAAAGTTGCCTTCAGCCAGGCAAGCAGGAAAGGAGCTAACCTTGGATCAGGACTGCCCAATTCACTGGGGCAAACCTCAGGTGGAGGTGCTACCATATCTAAAGGAAGAAGCTCTCTCTTGTTGCAGGAAGAGTCTGGAATTAAATGTTTGTTTAGTCTGCTCACTTGCCAAACACTTTGCCGAGAGATTTCCTGGCATTATCTCCTGTAAACCTCCCAACAGCCCTTTTCTTTGCTACCATTGGTCTTATCCTCAGAAATAGATGACCAAGACCCCTGGAACAGGAACTATGTCTTTTGTTTCTCGTAATTCTTTTGCTTGATATTTTATCTAGACATCACAGTACAGCACAAAATTCTGAGAGGAACAACCAACATCGACTGATTAATGCCCCGAGGCAGGGGTTTCCTCCCTTCAGAAAAAGTCTCCTCCCAAAACTCCCAATCTACAATAGCTACATCACTTGTTTCTTACCCTTAATCTTAGATTCTTCTGTTCCCTCAGTGAGGAATGCCTCTTTCATCTTTGACAAACATCACTTATTTTAAAGCAATATAGCTTAGCTTCGTGGCTGGGCAAATGGACTTGGGAAAATAAGAGACCCATAAATGAATTCAGATGATGCCACAAAAGAGCCACGGCGAATCGGGCAAGTTAATGTTTTGCGTCTGTTCCCCTGTAGTGAAATGGGTCTAAGAATAGCTAATTCCAGAATCACTGTAGTGGAGACAACTGTACTTGAACAACCATAAAAATAAAAAGGAAAGAAAAGAGTTAGTATAAGAATTGGAGTATAAAGAGTTCATCGTTGTCAAGAGTTAAAATGTAATTAAAGACAAAGCACAGTACCTGGGAAGGTAAGTCAAGCTGTAGAGACTATTTGGGGATGGAGATAATAATTGCTGACCATATGAGAGCTGGTGGGGTTTTTGAATTGCAAACAAAAGAAATTGCATTTGGCTAGGTTAAAGGAAAGGAAAGAAAAAGAGGTGCTAACTGGATCAAAGGGTAATCAAAACAATCAGCCTGGGAAAGGATAGGCCTGTAGGGAACTCAGCTGGTGAAATTCACTTGAGTCTTCTGGGTATTGCATTAGGATGATTCAGCTCCAATGCTTTCCATCTGATCCTGTCTCAGTTCACTTAAAAGTCAAATTCCAGGGTAGGAAATCTGGGTCATGTCTTCTCTTCGGGGAAGAAGTGGGGTAAGCACAGTGACTGACAGTCAAGGCATGAGCAGTGCTCTGTCCCTGCCACCTGCTATCACAGTCTTACATCACGTAGGGCAAACACAGAGAAACCTTCCCAACTCCTTTGCCATATAGAGTAACCTGATCAGGGACAGTGGTGTCCCATCATATTCACAGGTCCTGCCCACATTCAGGGTGTGTATCACACAGATACACACTACCTGTGTGTCTGAAATGTGCCTTTCAGTAAGGTGAGCAAAGACAGGTAAATTGCAGTAGAGCATAGGAGGTGTTGGCACAAAGGAATTTATGTGGCCTCGGAGGCAATTACCAGCAAAAGGGCCTGGAGAAGCAGGAAGGAAATGGGGTTCAGAAAGCAGGTGAACTTTGAGCTGTTTTGATGAGTGAGGCTTGCTCACTAAGGCAAGCTGCATGAGCAAACCAAGGGGGAACCAAATTCAGGGTTCTGGGTAAAAGACCAATGCTTGAATCTGAACCACAGCTGAACTCCAGGCAGAATTAATCATTTAATCAGCCGTTCCGGCCACTGTGACTTGCTTTGGAGATTTAAAGGGACTTAGACCATGCATCTGGATCCTATTTCTAAAGTTTGCAGCATTTTGAAATTCTTCTTCTTTTAGGATTACTAGCAAATTTACAGAATCTTTTTGCTAAAAAATACCACGAGGGAGCAGGGAGGAAAAAAGTCATAATATCGTCTAGATAATAGGGCGGTTGAAGTCACCAATCAGCCAGTTGCCCTGGGCTTATTAGTTTCTTTTTAATCTTACGGTGCAATCTAGAACTGCAGGATGGCGTGAAATGTGAAAAAGAAAAGAAGGCAGGGCTGGAGGGAAGAGTGCCGAAGCCCGCACGGAACTGGAAGGGAGCAAGCAGGAAGCAGTGCGTGGAGCTCCAGCTGGCTGGCTCTGACCGATCTTGGCCCAGCTGCCTGTGCTGTTAGAGTTGTAGGGGGTGTTGGGGTGGGGGGTGGTCCTTTTCCCCCAGATGTCTCTTTTTGTAAGACAGGCACAGATTTTCTTTAAAAACTGGGTTTTACAGAAGGATTTGGAATGAAAGACAGCAGTCCCTGGTCTCTGTTGCCCCACCTCTATTTTCAAATGTTTGGGAAGTTTCTGCCCTACCTACAAATAATCTGTTTGTGTCTCTCTTGCTCTGTGTCCTAATTTGAGAGTTCTCTCGACTCTCTGTAGCAGATGAAGATTTAGCTCCCCTATACTATCATACCAACCCCTGACCTCCCCTAAGTTTTACCACTGTTTGTACTCCCTCTCCTGATTGTGTTTGTCACTTTCGATGGCACTCCACAAGCTTTATTTCTTGCTCCATGACTGAGAACAATAGTACCTCTTGACTCGGTCCCTTGCATTGAAAGGATTTAACAGGAGTGTTGACAGGTGAAAATAGTTACGCAGGATGTTAGTAGATGGGCCATAAAGAAAAAGTGTTTCATGTATAAATGAGCTGAAGAAAGCCTGGGTAAATAAGTAGAACAAGTTTCCCTAGAATGGGCCATTTCAGAAACTCTGATGCGCAACTGTGTGCTGTGCCTCTTCAAAGGGGCAAGTGCCCTGGCCTGTGTGGCTCAGTTGATTTGAAGCATCATCACAGGAACCAAAAGGTTGCTGGTTCGATTCTTCACCAGGGCACATACCTAGGTTGCCCATTCGTCCCTGATACAGGTACATATGGGAGGCAACCAATCAATGTTTCTCTCCCACATAGATGTTTCTCTCTCTCCTTTCCTTTCTCTCTAAAAGCAATTTTTTTAAAAAAGTCCTCAGGTAATAATTTTTTAAAAATGGAGGGAAGCATATAATGTGTAGCATTTCGCAAACATTGGATCGTAACTACTCCCCCCTCCCCAACCCACGGTATATCTACTCATACGTTAGGGAAACACTTGTAAAAAGGTAGAGGCGGCAATCTGCTGTTGGATGTGAAGAAAGGAGCACCAAAGTCTGCTTTCAGCAAAACAGAAATGATGTGCCCACACCCTGAGCACTTGGTAGTGCCAAGGCTGCATCAGCGCTGGCACGGAGCACCACGTGCGCTCTGCGCTAAGAGTGTCTCCCTCTTACGAAGAGGAGACTGGGGTGTAGAAATGGTAAACAGCTTATCCAGCGTCCCACACCTTTTTAAGTGGTGGAGTCAGGATTCAAATCGAGGCTTCAGGTTGACAATTCCCCAACAACATATATACTATTTCCCCCAAAGACTGTCACCCGGCCGGAAATGAGGGCAGGGCAAAAGGACTTTTAGAAGAGCTTAGACACTTGAACTAGACTCGGTCCTGTCTGCAATCACTAGGCTCTCTTATATCTGCAGAGCGGCTTAGAGTTTACCAGTAGCATTTCTGTGCATTTTCTTGTTTGAGTCTCACCCAACCCTCTCAGGTCTGTAGAAATTGAGTGTGCTAGTCAAATTAGCATGGCTCATCAAGGACTAAAACAATCAGGAGTTTGCATTGTTACTAGCTATATCCAAGTGAGTTGGGTTTCCAGATTTAGCAAATAAAAACATAGGACTGCCAGTTGCATTAGAATTTTCTTTTATTTGTTTTATTTCATTTTATTTTAATTGATTTGAGAGAGAGAGGAAGGAAGGGAGAACGAGAGAGAAACATTGATTTGTGGTCCTACCTCTCCATGCATTAATTGGTTGACTCCTACATGTGCCCCTACCTGGCATTGAACCCACAACCCTGGCATTTTTGGACGATGCTCCAGCTAACTGAGCTATCTGGCCAGGGCAGAATTTTAGACAAAGAATGATAAATTCTTATAGTACAAGTATGCCCCATGCAGCATTTGAGACATACTTATACTACTAAAACATTACTCATTATTTATCTGTAATTTTTATCTGCATTTTATCTGGTAACCTTACAAGTAAGAACGGAACTCAGAATACGGGATTAAATGAGAGAAGAGCAAGGGAGGCTGAGGGATCAGGAAGCACTGTGAGAGTTGGCACTGTCTCTGAGCTTCCCTGAGTGGGTGTGCCAGTGGTTTAAGGTGGACGATAAGAAACTGATTTCTCTGCACAGCCAAGGACACCTGGAGTGGCAGGAAGACAAGGTCAGGCGCAGCAGTCTCTTACAGGCTCCTTGAATGGTGAATCTAGTGTGATGAGGTCTAACAGTGGGCCCATGGTTCCCTCAGCTGGCATCTAGAATAGTTCCATCGAACCTTTACATCAGCAGCCCCCTGTATAACACTCATCTTCCTGCTATGAGCAAGGGCCCACGGACACACTGGAGTTCCTATTGGTCACATAGCAGGGCTCACGGCCCACAGTGCAATTTGATGGGGAGAAGGTGGTGAGAGGCCCCTGGCAGGAAGAGCTCCAGGCCTCGCAGTCCCAAATCTCCATTTCACATGTATCAGGTAAGTGTTGCTTTGTGGCTGATGTGCTCTTACTGGCAATGCCGCTAGCGTCCCGTGATTGCTTTGCCATGTATGTTCTATACACTGGAGCTTCATTGTTGTTTTCAAATACCTGACATGCACAAGATAGTTTGCACTTGAACTCTGTTTGCATTGTTATAAAATAAAATTTAACGTACCATTTGTCAATAAAAGAAAAGGAAGTCTATGAAAGTCTTTAAATACAACTTTAACTCTTAGAAACGTTGAATGGTCATAAAAAAAAAATGGTTTCAGATTTTTATCACCTCTGTGTGAAACTCTGTTTTCAATGGTGATGAAGAGAATTTGAACAGAGCAGATTAAAAAGTCAATTAGGATTTGCTTATAACCATTCCACATAAAATTTTATAGAAAAAGCTATGTTGACTTCCACTTTCACTTGGGGTATAGAAGGTCACAAGGGAACATTGCTCCAACCTTATCAACAAGAACAAGCCATATAATCTACAAAATCATAATTTTTGAAGCCTGTAGGAGCCTTCAGGTTCTAAAGAAACCTAATAAACCAAAACCCCAAAGTACCACTGTCCTCCTAGGAGAGCCACTGGCACCCTCAGCAGCACAGTGAATGCAAGAGGAAGCCGATTAAAATAAACAGCTGAAGCTTTTAGTGCAACTTTAAGGAATTCAGAGTCCCCAGGAGCTCAGACGAAAGGGCAGTCTCCGCCTACCACTGACTTTCTCCTGCGGGCCTTCACGGAATGCTCCAGGACACCTTGGGGGTAGGGTAAGAAAGCTGAGAGGAAGGTGAATGGACTAACAAAAAAACATGTATTCATAACACATAGACACAGACAACAGTGTGGTGCTAGCCAGAGGGTGGGGGGGAAGGTGGGCAAAGCAGGGGGAAGTAGGGGTGGAAAGAGACTTTGTTTGGGCTGATGGGTACATGATGCAGTGTGCACATGATGTTTTATTTAGTTGTACACTTGAAACCTGTATGGTTTTGAGAACCAAGGGAATCCCAATACATTTTTTAAAAAAGAAAATATTCTGTATGATGCCATAATGATGGACACTGTCATGATACTTTTGTCCAAACAGATAGAATGCACAATACTAAGAGTGAACCCTATTGTAACCTATGGACTTTGGGTGACAATGACATGTCAATGAAAGCTTATCAGTTGCAATGAATGCGCCACTCTAGGGATGTTGACAATGGGGGAGGTTCTACCTGTGTGGAGGGCAGGAGTATATGCCCTGCTGTACCTTCCTCTCAATTTTGCTATCAACCTAAATCTGCTCTAAAAAAGAAAGTCTGTTTTTTAAAAGAAAGAAAAGAAAAGAAAAGAGAAAAAAGAAAAAGCTGAGTGACCCTGAGGCAAATGTGTACAGAGCCTGCTGAAGTCTGACCAGGAGGACTCAGGGAATTCCCTGGTGCTCAGGTCATGGTGCTGATTATAAGGCAGCAACTGACTACCCCTAGGGTAGGAAAACATCTCTTTTTCCCATGACACAGGTGAGCAGAGCCTGCTACAGTCTGAAGGAGACCTGAAAAAATTCCACAGACACCTATGGATCTCACCTTACTAGGCTAAGTCTTCCTGTTGGGGAAACAGCGGGAGAGCTAAAGAAGACACCTAGCCTGGAACAAGTACATAGGGCCCACTGAATTCTACTAGCACAGCAGGGATATTGAGCAAACCCCCCTCCCAGGGCTGGCAGTGAGGACAAGGCAAGGGTCGCAGCCAGTTAGGAGAGGGCAGGAGAGTAGAGACAGACATGAGATACAGGCAAACAGGGCCTGCTAAAGTGGAGGGTGGAAAAGAAGAGCTGACAAAATCCCCCCAAGTGCTTATACCCCGAGTCCTGCTAAAGAGAAGATTCTGATTCCTCCATCAAATAATGTGAAGCCTGTAGTGAACTGAATCTAACTAATGCGATAAAATTCTCAGTCGTAGGCCAACTATAGGCTAGAGCATCTCAAATCTTCTCACTAATAGGATGCCAAACAGAAGACATCTGCCCTTTTCTATGATTGTTATTTTCTCCAGACTCTACTATTCACTTATAATTCATGATGTCTGAATTCAGTGAAAATCAGATTACAGGACACATGAAAAAAATAGCTCTTCCTAAACAGAAAATAGTAAATAGAACCATACCTTTAAAATAGAATTGTTGAAATGATAAAATGTTTAAAAATAATAATAAAAATATCAAATGATAGAGTAGAAAGAGAACAACACGTTTGAAAAAAATGGGCAATTTCATAGTCAAATGGAAATGCTGGAAATGGAAAATTGATCAGAGAAAGAATGTTTTCAATAACATTATTAATAGACTGGATACAGCAGAGGAAGGAATCAATGAAACTGACAATCTGTGTTTGAACTCTGTTTGCATTCAAAATATCTGATACGTATTATATACATATAATACATAATATACATACAGTTATATATTATATTTTATATACATAAAATTCAAGTAAATACATCATTGGAGTCCCAGGAGAAACATTTAAATGGTGTAGAATTTTCTAAAATATATGAAAGACATCCACTCAAGATTCAATAAGCTCAGCAAACTCAAAGAAGGATAAGCACGAAGAAATACCAGTAAACACACCCTTAGACACATCACAATCAAATTTCTGAAAGCCAACCATAAAGAGAAAATCTTAAAATCTGCCACAGAAAATAAGACACATTACATAAAGGGGAACAATAACAGACATTACAGCTTCTCACCAGAAACAATGGAGACAAGAAGACAATTGAATGATATCGTAAAAGTTTTTGAAACAAAAACTCTATCAATCTACAACTCTAGGTCTAGATGAATAATTTTCCAAAAATAAAAAAAAAATTTAAATACAAAAATGAAGGAAGTTGTCTCATATAAGGAATTCCTACTGTAAGGAATAGTAAAATAAGTTATTTAGGCCAAAATGAAATAGTACCATATAGAGAACCAGTTCTTCAGAAAAAAGTAAAGAATGCCAGAGAGAGAAAACATGTCAGTAAATATAAAACACATTAACACACACATACACGCATGTGTGTGATACATACAAACATACACATTTTAAAGACTACTGACCTTTTAAAGTAAAAATAATAACAATATAATGTGAGGTTCTGGGATATTTAGAAGTAAAATATATGACAAGAGCACAAAGGATGAGAGGATAGTAATTAAAATATATTATTTTAAGGTTCTTACATTGTAGTAGATTAATTTTCTATTGTAGATGTTGTAGAGATGCATATTATGATTTCTAGGTCAAGCACTAAAAATAATGTAAGGAGACATTACTAATGACTATAACTAACACAAAAAATAAAAATAAGAATGAATACCTAAAAGTAGTAATTCACACTAAAAAAGGCATAAAAGGAGGAGCAAGGGAAAACAAAGAGCCGATGAAACAATATAAATCCAATATCACTGCAGTAGATGAAAATCCACATACATCAATAAGTGCATAAGCCCTGAAGAGCCAAATCCAAAGCCAGACATCGCTGCACTGACTGAAAAAGAACAAGACCAAAGTATACGTTGTCAACAAGAAACACACTTGAACTTTACACACAAAGACACCGAAAAGTCGAAAGTCAAAGAATAAAAAACGGGACAGGATATAACACACAAATTCTAATCATTAAAATCTACCACTGCTATGTTTTATAGCAAAGGTAGACTTCAAGACAATAGAGGGAGACATTTCATGATGATAAAAAAGTAGTAATCAAGGAAATATAACAATTTCACTTTATCTATTTTTTAAAGATTTTATTTATTTACTTGTAAAGAGAGGAGAAGGGAGTGAGAAAGAGAGGAAGAGAAACATCGAAGTGTGAAACATTGATTGGCCGCCTCTCGCACGCCCCCAACCAGGGACCTGGCCCCCAACCCAGGCATGTGCCCTGACCAGGAATCAAACTGGTGACCTTTCAGTTTGCAGGACGACACTCAACCTACTGAGTCACACCAGTCAGGACAAAATACAACAATTTTAAATGCGACAGAACTACAGAAAAGCATAGATAAATCGACGATTATTCTTGAATTTAACACTTCTCAGCAGTTGACAAGTAGACAACTAAATTAACAAGGAAACGGAAGACGCAACTCAACTCACCTGACAGGTATACAACACTATACACAGCAGCGGAAAAGGATTGTGTACTCTTCTCAAATGCACATGAAAAACTCATCAATATAGACCATTTTCTGGGCCATAAAACAAGTACAAATAAACTTCAAAAGTCAAAATCATGCAGAGTATATTCTCTAGTTACAGTAGCTTTAAATTAGAAATTGATAACAATAAAATACTCCAATAGAATTTTCTGCAATGATGAGCGTTCCGTGCCTGCGCTGCCCAGTGGCAGTCACTATCCAAGTGTAACTACTAAGCACTTCGAATATGGCTGACTTAGCAGATGAATTTTTGTCTTAACTAATGTAAATGTCAACATATGGCCAAATACACAAATATACATCACACACAATAGATTTCAGGTGGATTGTGGATCCAAACTTAAAAGCTAAAACTACAAACTTCTAGAATAAAATATGAAAATATTTTCATGAAGTTTATATGAGTAAAAATTTCATAGAAAGAATAGGGAAAGCAGTAACCATAAAATAAAATATTGATAAATTGGTCTCCACTAAAATGAAAAACTTCTGCCTGCAAAAAAATTCCATTAAGAAAATGAAAACATAAGTCCCAGGCTGGGAGACAATATTTGTAAAATAACATCTGACAAAGGAGTTGTATCCAGAATACATGAGTAACTCTTACAACTCAAAATAAAAGGACAAATGACCCAAATAAAAACTGGATAAAGGCTTGAACAAACACTTCACAAACAAGATTTAGAAATGACTGATAAGCACATGAAGAGTGTTCAACATAAATATTTATCAGAAAATGCAAATTAAAACAACAATTAGATATCACTACAAACCAACCAGAATGGCTGAAGTTAAAAACATCAATACCACTAAACATTGGCTAGACGTATAAGCAATGGGAAGTTTCCCACATTGGCAGTAAGAGTGAAAAATGGTACAATTACTTCAGAAAACTGGGAGATTTATAAAATGCTAAACACACATCTACCATACTACTCAGCCACTTCACTCTAGGTATTTCTCCATGGAAAATGAAAATGTATGCCCACAAAAAGCCTTGTGCAAGAATCTTCATAGTAAGTTTTGTTCATAATAGCCCAAAACTAGAAATAACCCAGGTATCCATTAGCAAGAGACTGGACAAACTGGTATGTTCATGCAATGGAATATTACTCAAAGTAAAAGTTACAAGTGACTGAGGTATGCAACAAGCTGAATGACTCTGAAAAACATTATAATAAAAGGAGTCAGACATATAGAAAAGTATATAAGATATTATTCCATTTATATGAAGGTCAAAAATAAGGCAAAACTCTCTACAGTAATAAATACGAGATCAAGTAGCTACTTCTTGTGCCCAGGCATTGACCGACAGCAGGCATAAAGGAACTTTCTAGAGTGACAAAAATGTTCTATGTCTTGATGGGGGGTGGGAACGGGTAATGTGTTCATGGGTCAAAAGTGATCAGAAGTGCACACTTAAAATTTGTGTGTTTCACTGGATGCAAGTTAAGCCTCAATACACATTTCCAATAAATAATGAAGTTATGTTCAGAAAAGCAGGCTTAAGTTTGTCATTTAAAAATTAAAATGTTTTTTGTAAGTGTAATATAAACTCAATATTTAATAGCTTCTACAATATATTTATTTTATTTTTCTTGCAATATTTTATAGATATGAATTTTTTTTGACTAATCCTTATCTCAATGTTCCAGGATACTCTGGTGTTTGTTTCAGTGTGCCATGCAGGTGTGACCCTTTTCTTCATGAGCCTCAGTATGAAAAGGCTGGGAAGCACTGCTATACCTGGAACTAAAATGGAAAGGTGGGGGCAACAGAGAGACATGTCTGAGATGCAAGATGCACAAAAATGTGAAGGGTTGCCCATGTCATAGGTTTGTTGTAAGGATAAAAATCAGGCATGCCTTACTTAGGGGTGCCTGGCACCTTTTAGCAGACCCAGGAAAGCAGCGAGGGGGACACGTATCATCACCATGCAGAAGATGGCAGCGAGATAGATGGGAGCAGAGCCCACTTCCCCCTGCACATGGGTGAAACACCTAGCCAATCTTCTGAGGAACAGAGCGAACAGCCAACAGTATCCCAGCATATATGAAGATTGGAGACCAAAATTGTAGAGGACATTGAAAAATCACACATAAGACAATAAAACCTGGAGCTGTGGAAAGACCAGAGTTGTACCCAAAGAGGGGTCATCCCAACAGCTGAGACAATCACAAAAAAAAGTAGGTGGGAGCTGTGAATACCAGTATACCTGCTGGAAGAGGAACCCACCAACAAAGGAAACAACAAGAGATAATAACAGAAGAAGGAAGGAGTAGGAGCCACACTAACTCAACCAGCTGGAGGGAAGGACTCACCAAAGAAAGACCCAATGACAATCAAAACCCAAAGACATACAAAGAGCCAACATGAACAACAGCCCAAGACCAGAGAGCTCAGGAGATCAAGGCGACTTCACCACTTAACCTCACAGGTCTTCTACCATAGAAGTTCACACCATAAACCCAGGGAGTAAGAACAGACCAATTTAAAAACAGAGACTAACAAGAAGAGTCTCACAAACAATGGAAAGACAAAGAAACAATCCCCAACTGAAAGAAAAGGAGGAAGCCTCAGAAAGAATGCTAAACGAAACAGAGGCAAGTCAACTATTGAGTCAGATATTGAATTCAAAGCAGTGGTTATGAGGAAGCTCAATGAGCTCACAGAGAATTACCAAAAACTACAGGGAAACTACAATGAACTCACTGCAAATTATATCAACATGAAAAAGGAAATAGAAATTATCAACGAGGGCCAAGAGGAAATGAAGAATACACTTTCTGAACTGAAGAACACAGTAGAAGGAATCAAAAGCAGGCTCAATGAAGCAGAGGATTGGATTAGAGAGCTGGAGAGCAAGGTAAAAAAAAAGCACCCAGAAAGAGCAAGGAAAGGAAAAGAGGCTCAGAAAGAATGAAGAGGGGTTAAGGGAAATGCAGGACAACATGAAACATAATAATATCCATATAATAGGGATACTAGAAGGAGAAGAAGAAGAGCAAGGGATAGAAAACCTGTTTGAAAAAGTAATGATGGAAAACTTCCCTAATTTGATAAGAGAAAAAGTCACACAAATCCAGAAAACACAGAGAGTCCCAATCAAAGAGACCCACTTCAAGACATATCATAATTAAAATGGCAAAATTCCAAGACAGAGAATCTTAAAGGCAGCAAGAGAAAAACCGGAAGTAACATACAAAGGAGCCCCAATAAGACTAGCAGCTGACTTCTCAATGGAAACGCTCCAAGACAGAAGGGAATGGCAAGAAATAGTCCAAGTAATGAGAACCAGAGGCCTACAACCAAGGCTATTCTATCCAGCAAGGCTCTCAATTAAAATGGAA
>VMDR010010352.1:0-31009 GCA_007922815.1 Macrotus californicus | reverse complement strand
TCTTTCTTTCTTTCTTTCTTTCTTTCTTTCTTTCTTTCTTTCTTTCTTTCTTTCTATAATAGCACTCAAGGAGGAAGTTTCTTTGGAATGGGAAAGAAGTATTTTTTATTATATTTGGTGTTCTGCTATTAGATCTGACGTTAGTTAGTTTTATTTTTATTGGCTAAAAAAAGTATGTTAACCAGGTGAGGGTCACGTATTTATATTTACTATACACATCTATTGAGATGTCCCTGTCACCTTCTTGCACCCTTCCCCCGCTTGCTTTGTGTTGTCCAGTCACACTGGCCTGCTGCTGCCACCCACCACAGGGCCTTTGCACAGGCAGTTCCCTGGACCTGGAGCACTTCTGCCACTTCCTTTTCTCCCCACTCATCCCTCGGACTCATCTCAGCCCCACTCTGCCTTGCTTGCCCCTCTATGCTCATTCTATAGGACCCTGATTCCTTCCTTCAGTGCGGAGCTCTTGCTAACTGTGTACTCATTTGGGTAAGGTTTGATTAGAGCTTGTCTCTTCACTAGATGAGAAGCCCATGAGGGTAGAAACCATGTTTTTTGTTCACCATGGTATACCAAGCACCCTATAACACTTTGTGCATAGTAGACACTGAGTAAATATGTGTTGAATGAGTGAATGCATATTGTTTTGTTAAAAAGAGCTATATTAGGTATGGTGGGGGCTGCAGAGGTAAGCCTATTCAGTCCCCGCTCCGAAGGAGCATTCAGTCTCATTGAGGAAAGCACTGTTAAATAGTGCTACTACGGGCAGGGTGCAGAGGTGAAGCCAGAGTTCACAGGAGGAGGACATTACAGGGGGGAGGATAAGCAAAGGCTCCTTGTAGGAGATGCCATGCTTCCACGGAACCTCGGAGAAAGAGGAGGTGGGTCTGAAGAAATGGGGGAGAAAGGTCCCTTATATAGGGAGAACTATGTAAGCCAAGGCTTGGAAAGTACAGCCTGGCTTCAGGGATGGGAGTCAGGTGGTTTGGCTGGAGCCCAGGAGGCTGGCAGGGAAGCAGTGGGCAATGGGTTGGAAGGTCTGTGAGAACCGGGTTGTAGCAGGCCTCCAGTGCCAGGCAAGGCAGTTGGGGTTGGTGTGGAGGAAAGGGGGATGTGCCTTAGGAGGTCCTGAGCAGAGGGGTGATGTGATCAGCTCTGTGCTTTAAGGTGGTAGTATCTAAGAGGGTGTGCTTGGAGGAAAGACTAGGGTGGGGAGGACAGGGAGGGAGAAACTCAGAATGGGGTGAAGAGGGCTTAAGTGGAGGGTGAATAATGAGAAGCGAGAGAGCATGGATGGGGCCTGGTCACTGGTTCGAGGTGGGAGACAGGGGCAGTGATGAGGTTGTGCATCTTGGGCTCCCCGTACCAATGATCTTTCCAAATGCAGAACGTGCAAAGCACCCAGCACGGTGCCTGGAAGGTGTTGGAAGTTCAGTGAATGTTAGTTCTTTTCCCTGTTCCAGAAATGAGGAACTCAGGTGGAGAAACCACGGGGAGGGAAGTGCCAAGATGGAGGTGCCAGCACAGCTTTCAGGTGACAAAGTTCAACAGGTGGCTGGAAAAGCAGGAGTGGAGTTGGCGAGGGAAGAGAAGGGGTGTCTTCATTTGTCCAAGGTGCTACAACAAAGTTCCGCAGACTGGGTGGCTTATAAACAACAGATATTTATTTCTTACAGTTCTGGAGGCTGGAAGTCTGAGACAAGGGTGCCAGCATGGCCAGCTTTGGTGAGAACCCTCCTCTGGGTAGCAGACTTTCCATTGCGTCCTTCTGTGGCAGAGACCAGAGAGAGGAAGCAAGCTCTCTCCTTGCTTATCAGGGCCCTAATCCTATCATGGAGGCCCCACCTTCATCTAATCCTAATTACAGCCCAAAGGCCCCAACTCCTGATATCATAATATTGGGGAAGTAGGGTTTCAGTAGGTGAATTTTGGGGACACAAATATTCAGTGTATTGCAGGAGGTTTGGGTAGAACTTGGGGGGCCATTTCCTTCAAAGGCTAAGAGTAGGAAGCAGGGAGCCAAGTGAAGAATAGTCAGAGATACAGGGGGAAGCACCCCGAGAGGATGGTGCCTTGAAAGCCTTGGTTCCTAAGATGGATTTTCCTGCTGTAGATATGATGAAGGCTAAGAGGACCTTAGGTGGCCTTTGGGTGGGATTGGATCTTGGGTTACTCCTATTCTCTGACCATGGACTTCATCCCCTCCCCCGGGCAGCCATCTGGTGAGTGCCCACCTCTGGTGAGGTGGTGTGGGTAGATCAGCACAGCTTCAGCGCTTAGCTCAGTGCCTGTCCCGAAATGGTCGTCCAGGGTTATTGAGTCACACTGTTCACCCCTCCTGCAATGATGGTGGATAAGGGGTCCATCAGCTAGCTATTTAACGGGAAAATCAGCCACACGAACATTCAAAAGTTCGGGTGCCTTGTTTAAAGTTCCTTACCAGACTTGGATGTACTTGGAGTTTGGGGAATTGGAGTTTTAGCTGTAGTTGAGTCGTGAACATTGACAGGTCAATTGTCTGTTCTGACTTCAGGTTTTAAGAATTAGATAGGATTAACAGGGGCATCAGAAAGGGCTCTGGGATTGTAATTAAGATTCTGCTTTTTCCCCCTTAGCACATCACCCTGTTTCAAGCCTGGGAATGTGGTTTCTCTTCCAGTATTTGTTAGGAGTTCTGATGGCTCTTGGCAGGTGGCCTGGGAATGTATCTTCCCTTCCATCTCATGTGGGGACCACAGAAAGACAATGGCAGATACCAATTACTATTTTAAGAAAAATTAGTCTACTTTAACCCTCTCTCTGTGATCTGGGCCAAAGCCAGGCTCCGCTGGCCAGTCAAGCCGTGCTCTAGCTGGTGTGCACCTTCTCTCAACTTCTTGCCTTTGCACACCCTTATTTTCTTGGTGCCGTGCCCATAGGTGTGGTATTGCTAGCTGGGGTCAGAGAGTGGCACAGGAGGCAGGGCTGCTGGAGGGAGGATCTTGTGGTGGTTGTACCTTCTGTTGTCAATCAGATACTAGTTGTACTTGGGATCTGTGTACTCTCCTTTAATGTCATTTCATCAGGCAACATAGCATGATGGATAAGAGCTCAGACTCTGGGGTTTGGATTCTCTCTTTATTAGCTGTGTTGCCTTGGCAGTCACTTAATGTTTCTGAGTCTGGGTTTCCACCTTTGTTGGACTCTCAGGAAGAATAAATGAGGTCATCATTGTAAAGAGCCTAGCCAACACGCTCAGTCAGTGTGAGCTGTTGTTTGTTGTCATTCTTATTCTTTCTCCACCATCAGCAGGAAGGAAGAGCTCCTTGTAACCTTGTGTCAGCTCCTCTTTATGGCACCTCTCACCTGAAATGATAAGGAGGACCCTCAATTAGAACCCCCCTTCTCTGTCCCTATGAGAAGGTCCCAGCCCCACCCTCTCTCGGGGTGTGTCTGGAAGGATGCCCACCCTAACTCCTGGCTCCTTTCTTCAGCTCCTCCTGGTCGTCTGACCCACAGCTGTGCGGCACATGGAGTCCCTGTTTATTGGTGCTTTGTTTGCGAGGAGCCGCTGCCTGCTCCAACCAGCTGAAGCCAAGAGGAGAAATTTACTACTGGGGTGCCAGGGTATCCCCCAGACTCTGAGGGCGGGGAGTGTAGCTAGCCTGGAAGCAGGAATGGGGAAGTTAGGAACCAGGTTGAGTGTACTTCTTCTCTGGGGCTGCTGGGGTCTCCTCTCACTTGCCTCCACAGACCAGCTTTCGGCCTCAGCGTGTGCGGTAGGAGAAAGGCTGCCCCAGCCCAGTTCTGAAAAACTCCTCAGTTTCAATGCCCAGCATTCCGACATCAATGAACGACCTCATCTGCGCACTAATTACAGATTCCCCAAAGAGAAGCAGGTGGGCCCCGCTAGGCCAGGTGCCCACGCTGGTCCGTGCAGTGAGGAAGCAGGGCTGGGGTGGGGTGGGTATGGCTCACCGCATTGATGGGAGCAGGCAGGTCACAGAAAGGGTATGGGGGCAGGTCAGTCACCTTCAAACACGTTGTATTTCCTGGCAGAGAAAAAGCCCTCTTTCTTCTCCTATAGCCAGCTCTGCCGGGTGTGTGCAGACTGAAGCTGTTAGGTCACCCGGGGCTGCCAGAACAGGCAGCCTCCCGCATCGAAGTCCGTGAGCTCCTCGTACAATCCTCTGGTGGTCCCAGATCTTCGGAGTGTGTGAACCAGTGTTTCCCGACAGGTGACATGAGAGATGGTTTTAGGTGATACAAAGGCAGAATTTTTGTACTGATAATTATATATTTCATTTGGAAAACTTACAACAGGATCAAACCCACACTTTCACAACTGTTAATATAAAATTTTCCTTTTCTATTACGTTAGTAAAAATGAGTTTCTGTAAAAATTTTAAGTAGTATGGATTTGAGGAAAAAAGTGAAGGTGGTATGTGATTGAGTGAAGTCAGGTAATAGTGAGTGGTGGACATTGGGTTTTTACCTGAGAGCCCAGAGAAGTCTTCAGGAGGTGTATGAGTCCTTTGAGACTTAAGCAAAATTTTGAGTGTATTTACTTTGACATTTTTTCCTGGAGTGTAGGTCTTAGCGTGGTTTAAAAATGGAGTGTCCGTTGCAACTTTCTCAGGGTTATTTATGGAAAGTGCCATTTCCTTCTGCAGAGACTTTGATGTATCAGTTGCAGGGGAACCCCTTCCATACGGGAACACTTGCACAGGGAGCTAAAGCAGGCAATTCTTGGGCCTCGCTCTGAGCAACGCTGCTCAAAAAGGCACTGACCCAGTGTATTTAGGGCTGTTGTACAAACCGGTTAAACCTTCTTGTCAAGAGTTTTTGGAGTCCCTGGACAAAAGGTTGCTGGGTAAATTTATGTCTTTTGAATGGATCTTGATCTCTTCATGTACCTAAACGCTATAATACTATAATAATAGACATTTTTTAGAGCAATTACAGTGTGCCAGACACATCTTGTGTGCACTTTCTTATTATTCCCCAGAACACTATGAAGTGGTGTCTATTCCTAATTGCTGGTGAGGAAACCCAGACTTTAAGAGTAACTAGGTAGGAGAGCTGGGGGAGAGGGCTGGCCTTCTACCCCTAGGTCTAGATAGAAGTTGTGACCTGGAAAGGCAATGCCGTATCGTGGTAGGATTCAGGCAGTCACTGCTCTTCTAAGGACAGACAGGATGCCAGGAAGGAGGGCTCTGAGGTGGAGCTTGGTGCCAGGTTACAGTTTCCAGATAGTCTTTTTTAGTTCTCCATTTATTATCCCATATCTTCACTTTGTTATATTGGAGCAAGGGGAGAGAGGATGAATTGCTCATCCATGGGCTCATCCAGAGTGGTCCAGGGGATGCAGCTCTCCCTTCCACTCCCAACTAGCTTGGTGTTGGCAACAGGAAGTGGCAGGCTGCTAAAGCAGAGGTTCTTATTTTGGGATGCATGGACTGCCTCATGTGGATGGGGAAGCTTCTTCGATGGCCTTTTGTAAACTTTGAATTTTTGTGCGTATGTGCCTATGCCTGCAAGCCGCACCTATGCGTCTTTATGGGTAGTGGAGGCCTTGACTTCCACTGAGCCATCTGTAACCCTGAACACATGCCTCACTACAAGGGGGATGTTCACTGCTGGACTTTGGCTGGCAGGTCTAGGTCCTTGCTTCTCAAAGTATGGTTCCTGGACCAGCAGCTATCAGCATTGTCTGGAAATTTGTTAGAAATACAGCATCCTGGGTCCTGCCTAGTACCTTTGGAGTTGGCATTTTAACAAGCTGTCCAAGTCGTTTGTATGAACATTAAAGTTTGAGAAGCACTGGGTAACCCTGTTCACCTGGTAAATCAATTTCCAATGCCAGTTCTGTGCTAGGAGGAATTTTCACAAGAAGCCATGTTTTCGTATAACCTTGTTTAGAAAATAAGGTGCCTCTAACTGTATAATTTTCTCATCTTTGTCCTTTGCTTTATTGGGTGCTCAGCTGATTATAAGTTGAGTCAAATCTAGATAAAGGGACTTGTGACCTACATTCATTAATTCACATGAGCTTTTAGGTTGGCCACAAAGTGGCCTATGATGCAACCCTGTGAAGGAAATAAAAAGGTGGAGATCAATGATTAATCTGCCAGCCAACTGCATTCCTCATAAGGCCTTTCTTCTAAGAGTGTCATTATGGCCTTTAAGGAAGTGATTGCATTGACTTCCCAGCATGTGTTGGTTATCTTGGAGAAGTCTTTGCTGATCTGTTTTCTCCCCTTTCTTCCCTTTTCCCCAGAGTTGGCATCACTTCTTCATTTTTCTGTTGGATTGTCAACAGTAGGCCAATTTGGTCTCACATTTGCCCTAAGAGCTAGTAGTTTGTTTGGCCACTCATACTCACAGGTAATAAATGCAGCCAGCTGGATGTCCGTGCACCTTTAGTGTTGTGAGAGCGTGATACCCATGCTGGGGTCTGTTCATCTCCGAGGGCTCTCCGCGTTTTGGTGTGTATTGATCTGGCAGCTCCTCCAGTCAGTGCTGGATTTTAGCCGACTGTGGAACATTCACTCTTTGGGTGTGCTGGCGAAACAGTGCAGGGTTGAACTTAGTGTAATTCCTTTATAGTGAACAAATATAGTTAGACACATGTCACAATTAAAATTCATCCTAAATTATGATAAGGCATTTGAACTGGGTTGTGTGCATTTTTTTTTCTGTCCTTGTCTGGAACCTTGACACTATATAGATTAGGAGGTTGTCTCCCTAGCAGCCTGGAGTTCTTGAAGTCTGAGCCCCGCATTATTCACCGTGGTATGTCTAACCTCTTAGCAGGGTGCCTGGCACACGGGCAGGCAGTCAGTAAGTATTTGCTGAAATGACTGTTGGATTAACCACCTTTACTGTTGTGGTTCGCAGCCGAGCCCCCATTTATTAGAACGCTGATGATAATAGCAGCTCTCATTGATTGAGTGTTCTCCATGAGGTAGGGACTCTGCTAAGCACTTTAAATATATTCTGTCATTTAATTCTCTCAACAACTTTATGAGACGGGGGTGTCACTAGTCCCACTTCACTGCTAAGGGAACTTATAAAGTAACTTGGTTAGCATCATTTAGCTGCTGAGGACGGAACAGGGAATGGACCCTAGGTCACCTGCCTTTGAAGCTTGTGCTAAACATGTGAGCATTTAAACTCTGTGCAGGTGAGGGCACTGACCAGCAGAAAATGATGGGGTATATGGGGCCACTGCGTCTGTTTGTTTGTCTCCTTTAAAATGACAAACAGATGCAGAAATAAATGTCGACTGCCCTCCTGCCTGGTGGAAGTCAGCACCATGCACTGCTCCCCTTCCTCCTTCAGGACAAAGGCCACAGATGGCTGAGACCCCAGTTCTCTCCTTGTCCATCCTAAAGCCTGGTTGTAGGGACTCTGTGACCTTAGACACCACTCTCGGTTTTTGGAATAAATTGTCACCCTGCTGTTACTTTATGTTAGTGGCAAACCGATCTGAAAGCACTGGTGGTCATCAAGTATTGTAGGGAAAAAAATCCTATTTCCCTTCTTAAGATACAGGGCCGAGAGTCTGATTTGAAATATTTTTTTAGATTATACTAAAAAATGGTACCCTGCAGTGTTTAGTGTGAATGTCATACGGTGCATGTTAACAAGTATTTGACAGCAATACTTGCTTGTGACAGCTTATAGCTTGCTGATGGTTATTGAACTGCTGATTGCAGTGTCTCCTTAGGTTACTTCCCTCTTCTGCTGCTTTGGGCAAAATGATTTATTTTTATTATAAGGCCTGTCATGGCAGAATTTTCACTTTTCAATAGTAGGCCTCTTATTTGTAACTTTGGAAAGATCTTTTCTTTCAGTGGTTTCTAGATAAATAGCAAAACAGTGAATGAGTATTGTAAGTCATTTGCAGACCATTTAACTTATCTTCCTGTGGTTCTGGCTGGGTATGACTCAGACACATTTTGGGACGAGCTCCACAGTGAGTTTCATATCACTTTTTTGTTGTTTTTATAGGTTTCAAAGTGTTTTTGGTATATGTTTGTTGCAGTCGGCTTCCCCTCTCTCCCTGTGTCTTACTGTCGGGGCTGTTCCTGTGATCCCAGTTCCTGAGAGTACGTGTTGCTGCTTCTTGAGCAGGACTCAGTCTGTCTGTTGATCCTGCATGTGGCAAACGTAAGGATATTTAAAAGTCCCCAGGAAGTTAGGTGTAGCTCAGGAGTACTGTTTCTGAGGATTGCCCCTTATCAAACACCCCACCTTGATTTTCTTCGGCAGGACAGAGCTGGAAAGTGTGTGGGCCTGGAGGCCCTGGTACCTGCTGTTTAGCTGACATCCTGCAGGGCTGTAGCCCTAGCATCAGCAGCTGTATAAGCTCCAGGGTGGGTGTCCTGGCAAGAGAGCCAGACAGGTGATTTGTTAAATTATTACCCATGTGCAGCTTCTGGCCTCTGGTGCCAGGCAGCGTGGAGCTCGGCAGGATTAAAAGAGGCTGATTACATAGCCAGCAAAGGCGGGAGGTGAGACTGCTGGCTGCCACCATGCTTAACTGTCAGACACCCACATAAAGTAGTCTCAGCCGCTGTGTCTCCGTGGGCCTCAGTGCATGGAAGAGACGGAGTGCCAAGAGCAGTGCCTTGGCTGCAGAATTGACCCTTGAACAAAGCCATGGGTTAGGGGTGCGGGGCCCTGTGCAGTCCAAAATCTGCATATAAATCTTGAATCCCCCCATATTTAGTTGTCCCTCAGTATCCTGTGGTGGGGAGGTGGCTTGGTTCCAGCACCCATGCAGATGCCAAAATCTGCAGATGCTCAAGTCCCATATATAAAATGGTGTAGACCAGTGAATAAGGTTGGCCCTCCTCATTTGCCAACTCCCCACGGTGGATCGAAAACAATACAGGCATTCACTGAAGAAACCTGTAGATAAGTGGAGCTGTGCAGCCCACACCATGTTGTTCAAGGGTCGCCTGTAAATAGGGTTTCCCAGGAGGTCTTATTAGCAGGATAGGGCATCAAGAGTGTTGTAGCAGGTGTTTAGCCTTAGGCTTTTAGCAACATGTTTAGGAGTTTGGGGGGATATGGCATATTTAAATATTTATTGAGGATCTTTTGCCCTCTGCTACTCCAGGAAGAAAATAAAGTGCTTGTAACAATATCTGGCACATAGTACATGCTGTGTTTTAGTAATAACTGCTTTATTACTAACTACTACTGCTACCACCACTGTCGGTATTGAGCAAGGAGGGGTCAGTCTGGAGGAATAGATGGTTAGAGCTCTCAGGAGGCGGGCATGTGGAACTCTTCTAATGGCTGCCAGGGGGTCTTGGGGGCGGTGTCTCGTGCAGTCCCCCTCCTGTTGATGGTGGACATGCGGATGGGGCTATGGAGACTCAGATAGGGAGGACCCTGGAAGCTGGTCCTTCCCCAGTGGCCAGGCTAGGAGGGGCCAAGGTCAACAGCCTCTTCCTGGAGACCGCCTGGGCATCACCACTCCCCCGCCCACAGGCCACCCAGCGTTCAAAGGGTTCTTATTTTTCTACTGTAATTTCTTAGAAGGATGATAAAATTCCTTCTGGAGCATTCAGGACTGACTGACTTCCTTCCTTCCCTCCCTCCCTCCCTCCTTCCCTTCCTTTCTTTCCTTCCTTTTCTTTCTTTCAAAAGCTAAATTGGCAACATTGACTGAAGGTTAAAACAAGAAGTAGTTTTAGGAGCTAATATTCTAAAAAGGCCTTTCTGTCCCGAAGAGATTCCAGAGCAGACAGCAGGAAAACGACTTGAGTTGAGAAAGTATCAGTTGGAAGTGTCCTTGATGGAATCAGTGCTCAGAACGCACTTTTAAAACCTGCTCGTGACAATGTTGCTTTTCCTTCTGCAGTTGCCTGGTCTGGAATTTGCAGAATTATGTACAGGATTCTTGTGGGTATTCAGTTTCCAGTGGCCAAGCAGAGATGATGGGGAGGAAGCAGAGTCAGAAGACCTAGATTTTGTTAACCGATTTGTTAGTTAATCCAGGGAAATTTATGGTTTTGTTCCACGTGTTCATTTGTAAATTAGAATAGCTTTCTAGCTCACAAGGTTATTAAGGAGCAGTGTGACATTGTTGAATGTGTAGATTATTTGTAGAGGAAGGGAGTAGATATTTGCTCAAATTGTAGTTCATGTATTTGACAGGCCCAGAAGCGTATGCTTCCTCTGTCCATTATCACAGGGGAGTGGGGGGTGCTTCCTAGGTCAGATTCCAGATAACTGAAGGTTAGCTCTGCAGCCGTCACAGTACGGCTTGTTTCCAAACCCTGCCTGAAGCACCCTACATAATTAACTCACTTAATTCTCACCACAGTTCCATAATGTAGGAATTGCTATATCTGTTTTGCAGAGCAGGAAATTGAAGTGGAGAGAGAGAGGAGTCATTTATTTGAAGTTGCGTGGTTTCATCCATTCACTAAAGAACCGTGTAGTGAGTTTCCACTGCGTCCCAGGCACCAGGGTTAACGCAGTGAGCGCCGGTCTCAGGCTGTCATGGGATAGTCAGATTCACTGCAGCCTTGTCTGGTTCCAAGGCTCAGGTCTGGTCACCACACCGTGCTCTTTCTCCCTGAACTCTAGTGGTGAAGGGAAGTGAGGCCTGTTCCCTTGTGGAGGCCCCTGAGGGGCAGTGATTTCCCTGGGTCCCTGGCCTCACAGCGGGAAGTCCTGTAGCTCTCAGCGCAGGTCCCGGGGCAGTCCATATCCTCTGTGCCTGTTTCCAGAGCCTCTTTGTCACTTACTGTTTCAAATGCCAAGACTTGAAAAATTTTAAATACTTGATTAAAAACCTGGCTTACATGTTAGGCATTTCCCTACTTTTAAAAACATAAGCCAGTTTTTTTCCTAATGACTCAAGCCTGTCATGCTCTTCATTGATGTGCCATGCAGTTTGGAGTCTGCACTATAAGTTTTCCATTTTCTTCCCCTCAGTGTGTCGGTTGTCATTTCACCTGCTGTCACTGAGATGGTGACTAACTGCCTTTTACTTCCTTTGCATTGTTTTTTTCCTAATCTGCTGAACTTCTGGGTTTTTAATTCTGTTTTTTTGTGTGTGTTGTAGAAAGCAGGAAGTTGCTGGGTAAGATGCAGAGTAAGAGTCAGTGGCTTTGTGACAGCCATCTCTGGAGCTGATGTCTGTGGTTGGTTGCCGTGTGGTCCTCTGCGGTGGTCCTGGTCTTGCTAAACCCTGGCCTCTGCTGGCGGGACTGAGAGCTCAGGCTCTAGAGTGCCGTGGGCCTGGCTCAAATCCTGGCTCCACCACACATCAGCTTGGGATCTGAGTCAACTTAACATCTCTAAGCCAAAGTTTTCTTATCCTGGCACAGCAAGCCCTCCATAAATGACATCCTTTATTATTGATGGTGATAGTGGAGTTTGTGGTGTTGGAAGTAGAGATTGGGCAGCGTGACCAGTGGTAGTGTTCAGGTAACTGTAGATTATGGGTTAATAGCGTGGGCTTCAGGGCCAGGAAAACCTGGGGGTTCATCCTCCAACTGTGTGACCAGTAATAGAAGGATATATACATATACAGACAATGCAGGTTACTAGCGTGGGTTCCTGAGTTAACGCGAGGAGTCCATTTCTGGCTCTGCCACTTCCTCTCTGTGTGACCCAAGTCTATAACCTCCTTCTGGGTTCTCATCTCCAAAATGATGGTGGTAATAGGACATACCTCTCAGAATTGTTGGGGGCATTAGCTTAATGCATATACAGATGCTTCAAACAGTGCCTGGCATATGTAAGTGCTCAGTAAGTGCCAGCTGTTACCAGCTCCTGATTCCCCTGGCATCCAGGAAGTGTTGATGCTGCTTTTATTTCTTAAGTGTTGTAGTTTATGCTATAGCCTCCTTCCTAGCACCATAATTCACTTCAAGGTCAGTCTTCCTGGTCTTTGTTCCCTTGGCTTTTCTTAGTCTACCAAGGATTGACACAGGATTAGTAGATGGTTTATTCTGGGAACAATTACACAAACCATATTCCTGGGGAATAGATGCTTTTTGCTTGGTAATGTTCTTTCATGGGGAAGAATTATCTCCTCATGGGGTCCTTGACCTGAAACTCCCAGGGAGCACCTGGCAGGTTGTATGAAATGCGGGAGATACTCAGCAGACAAGTATGTTAAAAGTGTTGTCCTCTTTAACATCTCCACCTTTTGTTAAGGAAACAATTTTGAGTGTATTTTAGTGGAAGAATTATTCCTGCATTATGTACTATTCCACTTTAACCCATTTAACTTTTCAGTCACAGTCTTTTCTTGGTAGTTTTGTAGCACATGCACCATAAAATGAGTGACTGTGAATTAAGATTATTTTACTCTCCTTTTGTTTCTTTTGAGCCCACATGCAGGTGGTAAACTAGGGTCCTTCCTGGCCAGTTCTAAAATGGCTGGGAAAATGAAAATAAAAAGAAAAGGCATTGATAAGGAAACTAACATAAATGTTGTTCTTTTTCTCAAAGGTTTTTATCCTGACATGAGTTTGCTTTTTCTTTCCTGATTATTAGTTGTAACTGAAGCATGGGATAATTTATGAAGAAACGTTCTGCATTCGTGTGCTGGCGACTGTGATTGACAGTTGCTGTGAGACTGGGGATGGTCCGATTTCACACGGACTTGTCCTGGGTGGGGATTATCTCTATGCTTGTGTGGGTTGGCAATGCCCCTGCACTCTCAAGGAGAGCCGCCACCTGGCTCTTGTGTGCAGTTGCCCAGATCTGATCTTTGCTTCTCCCACCAAGACTTGGACTGGTGTGCGAGGTGACTGTGACAGACAGCAGGTGCTGCTCATTCCTCCACCAGCCTGACTCGTCCTCAGCCCAAACCAGCTTGTACGACTGCATTTCTGCTTTACTTACCTAGCGCTTCTGTGCTAATGATCCCCACTATTGGGGTGTGATTGGAAGTTGGCCAGCGTGTTCCAGAGAAGGGCAAACTTGAATTCTATAGGCTAGTAAATGCTGGTTAGACATGTGCTTTTGTTGAGTCAGGGAAAGGCTGGTCGAGATAAGGAGGTGAGGAGGCTCCGTGGGGACTCTAAACTTTGTGTCCTCTGGATTTTCCTTGGCTGAAACTCGGTCGGAGGGAGAAAGAAGGCTGTATACCATCTTCCTCCCTGCAAAGGACTTGACCAGGATGACCGAATGTCCTGCCTGGGTCACATCTATTTCAGCATGATTATTAATAAAGTCCCTTTTCTCAAAACTGCCCAAGTTTGGATATGGGCACCCTGTGTATGGATCCCATCAGGTTTCTTTGAGACCTTTGTCAGTAGGAATGGACATTAGCTCCCAGTGGTGTGTTTCCCAGTAGATCATAGTAAGAGCAAGGCCTCCTCCTTGTCCACCTGTCAGCAAGATAGGGTGGTCCTCTAAATGACTGCCACACGTTTTACCCTTATTAACTCCAAAAAAGCTACAGATCTGCAGAGGAAAGAGCACTTTTTAGACCACCATAGGTGGGAAAGAGGTGTGATGATGACGTAATTGTTAATGTCTCTTTGGCTACTTGCCATCCAGATTAAAAAAGCAGAGCTTCAAGGCTGTATGGTTAAAACCGGATGTGATAATTAGGAAAAGTATAAAACCTAAAGGAAATGAACAGTGAACTTACCCATTGTCACCCAACCAGGTAGATAGTGGTGAATCCAGAGCAGGGGCCCAGATGTGCCTGGCTTTCTTCCACCACCCCTTGCTGTCTGCCATATCGGCCTAGAATTTTCATGTCATGGCTCTGATACAGTTTTATTCCCATCGCAAAGGGGATGAAACTGATTCAGAGCATGGGCCACTGTTCCCAGTATCTGCAGGGAGGGAGTGGCAGAGGTGACATTCAATTCAGGGCTTTATACAGCTGTTACCTTGGAGAGGATAAATGATGAATGTTTTCGGCCTGATGAGCAGAGTAGAAAGGGCCAGTTGGTATTAGGGTGTATTGGTGCAGGGCGAACTGAGAGTTAAGTCATTTCCTAGAATGTTGGCCAACCTTCAGGATCACAGCACATGGGGATGTTATTCATGTTCAATAAATGTCAAACAGCATCCACAGATTTATGGGTTGGTTAATCCAGAGAAGCTGCTATTATTAGGGTTTTCTGCAAGCCCAGAATTGCTTGCATTTTTTAGAACAATTTTAATAAAACAACTCGTTACTATCAAGTATGGTTTAAGTATCTGGCTGAGAAAAGCAAAGTATTTTATGTATCTTTTAATTAATGCCAGTGAACGCGGCTATGGCAATGATGAGAAATTATTTTATGGTGATAATGAATTATGGTAGACGGTAGAAAGGGCAGGTGAAGGATTTCTAGAACTCCAAATTTTCCCATTTATGTTAAACTTCCATAAGTTTGAGGTGTTTCTGAGAGTGTGTTGAAGGAGTCACTGTATTTTTTCATAATTCTGATGACCTGTGAGTCGAGGCTTGATTCCTGTATAATGTAGCTGTTCAGGTGGATAAAAAAATCAGCCTTCAGAAATGGTACTTATTATACAAGCTGGCATTGGGGCTGATTGGCTAGACCAGCATTGGTTTTGTATGTTTTTCTCCTAAATAGTTTCTGTGGGAGCAGGGACAGACAGACAGACATATACACGCCACTGAGCCTCTGGGAATCACATTCATTTGCCATCACAAACATTTTGACCGTGTGACTAGTCACCCCTCCAGACCGCTCCATGCTTGACCCCTCTCAGTTTGTATCATTTTCCTTGATACCTGTTTCCACCCACATGCCTGCTCTCAAATTTCCATAGCTACATCAAAATATGTGTGAGAGGTTTGTTTTTTCAGACAGGCAAATGTGACCTTGTGGATATGCTCCTTTTATTATGAAGTTGTACACAAATTGCTCTGAATACAAATTATAATAGCACCTACCTTGTATGGGGTCTGTTTATGAGGATTAAAGATGGTAATCTACCCAACATTCCTATCATAATGCCTGGCACACACGTAGATACCAGCTTGTTGCTTCTCTTTCTGGCTTTCTGTGGCTCCCTGCTTTGCTCTCCCCACCTTGTTGGAACTACTCTCTGATGGGGCCCTCTGATCACGTAGCAACCAGGTCCGAATGCTCCATCTCAGCTGGTTGATGTCTCTGTGCTCCTGCTGGTCCTGAATACTTCATCTGACCCAGAACATTGCTTTTCTGGCCCTCATGGCACTGCGTTACCCCAATTCTCTGCCTACTTCTCAGCCTTTCCTCGTTTCTTTTCATTTGTTCATTAGCCTCTTTCTCTGTTGTCCAAAGAAGACAGTCTCTGAGTTACTCTGCTAAGTGTTCTTAGCCATCTTAATTACCCCTGTGGGTGATGTTCAGGTATTCGTTCACCTCTGGCCTGACTCATGTTCTGAGGTTCCATGCACCCATTTCCAACTGCCTGACCAGCATCTCTGCCTGGATATCTCCTGGCAGCTGAGATCCAGCATATCTCTAATGCGGGCCACCCTCCCTTTCCTTCTGCAGATCACATTCACCTTGTCCTCCCACCTCTGGGGTCTTTGTGCAGTGCAGCTCTCCTCTCCCCACTTCCGCCCTTCACCTTAACATCGCCTTTGCTTCTGCTTCCTTCTCTGTGTCTCTCATCTGTTCAGTAGCAAGTTCCCATGTATCTGACCCTGGCGATGCCCTTTGTGCCTGCCCTTCTCTCCATCACCCTACTACTAACGGCATAGTTGTTCCTACTCTCAGCACCCATAGCACCCAACTGAGTCTTGCAATGGCTTCTAACAGTAGTCCTCACCTCCTGTGTTTGTACATCTGGATCCAGATGTCCTGCTTCCTGATCAATCCTCCTAAAGCATAGGTTTGGACATAGCATGCACATACCCAAGTTCTTCCTTGTCTTTCCGTTATGCAGGAAATTGTTAAGACATACCAAATGCTTACACTTGTCCTTTGGTATTCCCCATCAGTTGACACAAGGGATGAAGTTTTTCAGGTCATTGTTCTGTTGGTCATAGGTAATAGTCTATTTTTGGTGTTACCTCAGTGGTTCACTGGTGAGGTGAAATGTCAGTTTTCATTTACTATTGATATGGACTACGTTGTGTCCCCCCCAATTTATATGTTGAGTTTATTTCCCAATACGACTGTTTGATTGGGACCCATGTGGAGGTATTTAAGGTTAAATGAGATCACAAGAATGGGATTAGGTAGGATTAGTGGCCTTATAAGAAGAGACTCTGGAGAGCTCCCTTTGCACATGCACAAAGAAGAGGCCATGTCATACGCACTTCTGATGTGGACACACAGCAAGAAGTCAGCCACCTGCAAGCCAGGAAGAGATTTTCCCCAGGACCCAGCCACGCTGGCACCCTGATCTCAGAGTGCTTGTCTGCGGTACTGTGAGAACTAAATACCTGTTGTTTAAGCCGCATGCTCTGTGGTATGTTTTTTTTTTTAGAGAGAGAGGAAGAGGGAGGAGGGGCAAGGGGCAGGAAGGATAGGGAGAGAGGGAGAAACAGAAACATTGATGTGGGAGAAAAAGAAACATTGATCAGTTGCCTTCAGTACTCACCCTGACCAGGGATCAAACCTGCAACCTTGTCATGTGCCCTGACTGGGAATTGGACCTGCAGCCTTTTGGTGTACAGGATGATGCTCCAACCAACTGAACCACCAGCCAGGCCATTCTGTGGTATTTTGTTGTAGCAGCCTGAGCTCACTAACACAGATAACACAGATAACAAATATTTATTTTAGATCTTTTGTGTGCCATGAATGGGGCCTGTAGTAGGGAAATATGACCCCTGCTGCTGTGCAGTTTAGGTAAATCCTGTTGTTCTTAACCTGACATCCAACAACTTTTAGTCAAAATACACTGAGCACCCATGAGGAGCAAGACACTGTGTTGAACATTGAGTTTATTACAAAGACGACAAAGAGCTCAGAGCCCTAGAGGGAAAGAAAGATTATTGTGATTCAGCTGAGCCTTGGTAGCATGTTCAAGTTATGTGTATCGCTGAAGTGATGATTCCAGGCAAAGCATCTAAGTAATGGATGAAGTCATAGATGGGTATTAAAAGAAATTGATTATAGTGTTAATTGTCTTTAGTTCAACACATTTTCCCAGTTTCTAACTTTGTTTTTTAATGAAAACAAAAAGCAAAAAATACCCGTAGCTTGCAGAAAACTGTAAAGACGTTGGAAGACGCTTATAATCCCACCACAAAGAGAGAGCTTCTATTTTCTTTTATAATGTCATTTTTAATGTCTGTATGATTTCTACTTTATAATACAATTTCCTTATCTAATCTCCTAACTTTAAACATTTGGAGAATTTCCATTCTTAATTTATTTTTTTGCTATTTTAAAGAACTTGATGGATAATTCCATGCATAAATCTTTGTATCCATTGAAACTTTCTAACTTTGAACAGACTCCTTGAAGAGGATTTAGTTAGTCAAAGGACATAAACATTGTTCAGAGCTTTGGGGTCTTCCTTACAGCCACAGACATTTCTGGAGTCTTTTCTGTGTGAACAAGTGACACTCTGCCTGGCTTTCGTATTAGGGTTCTGGGGCCAGGGGGGACACTGAGATGCGGATGAGATGTGGCCTTACAGAGTTTGTGCAGTCTCCCAAGGGAGACATACCTGTGCCATGGAAGTGCTGAAGACCTTTTATTTTGTAAGTGGTCGACACTTTCTGAAATGACATGAAACATTTTAAACCAGCTCTTGAGAGTGTCTTCACCTAGGCATCGAAACACTTTCTGGGATTCGGTGCCATCGTTAGAATCGTAAATAGATCATCCTTTGGCAAGGAAGAAACATGCTCCTGGGTTCCAGGTGACATTCGGTTTCTAAAACTGGACTGTGCGTATTATAAGGCTTCTCTGAGGAAATTTTGATCAGTGGACAAAAAGTTGTGAGCATGGTAATTTATTTCCTTTAGCCTCATAACCCTGTTTCTCGAAGCGATTTTGCCAAGAGAGGCTCCTTTTGAACTATTTAAAATTTAAGTTTAGCATATATCCAGAAAAGTACACAGCTCAGAGTGCACAACTTGATAAATTATCACAAAGTGAACACATCCATGTTATCACTACTCTGGCCAAGAAATAAAACTTATCAGCATCCCATAAAGCTCCCCTCTTATCTCCACCCCTTCCTCCTCTCTCAAGGGTAACCACTGTTCCTGAGTTCCAGCTACCTAGATTTTGTCTGTTGTGTTTGAGAATCATTTTTAAACTAGACAAACTCCAGCTAATCTACCTGTATCTCTTATCTACTGCTATATAATAAACCTTTGAGATTGAAGATGACATTAGTATTTATTTCTTGTGGCTCAGCAGATTGGCTGTGTGCTTCCTTTGTCCTTTTCTGAGTTCATTCATGCAGGTGCCTTCGGGCTGGGATCCAGGGCCTCTCCCCATGTGGTCTTTCTTCCTGGGGTTCTTTATGGGATGGCAGGCTCAGGACTGTGTTTCAAAGGGGCAAAGGTGGAAGCCTCAGGCCCTCTTAGGCCTAGCCTTTGGAATTCACACAGCATCCATTTGGCCACATTCTGCTGCCCAAAGCAAGTCACGAGGCCAGCCCAGGTTCAAGGGAGAGGGAATATAGTTCTCGTCTGTGTGGGAGGAATGGCAAAGTTACATTGCAGAGGAGCTCACGTTAAAGATTTGTGCCCGTTAAACAATAGTGCCTGATGAGTGTTATTACTGCTATGTAGACCAAGATTGTTGTTAATGCAGAACTTTATTTACAGTATCGAGGCTTTGTTCCACCTGGTCCACGTGTGAACACTGCTCGTTGTCAGCGGGGGCAGATGGGGATCAATTTTATCTTCATTTGATAGAAGAGGATTGGATTAGGCTTTTAGGGATTTATCTTTTTTTTTTTTTGAACCAAGTTTGATCTTTACCAAATCTTTTTATTTTTAACAATTTCGTTGTTTGAGGTGGACCTTGCTATCTCATGAAGTAATACAAAGCTAAGATCTTTTACCAACATGAAAACTTCTGGAGTTTAACTGGTTGTTCTTTGAAGCACTTTGTGCCTGGAATCAACAGAGGTAAGATTTCTGGTGTAGAGACCCCTTCCCTTTTCTTCTGCCGTAGACTCCCAGAGTCAGAGAGTATTTAGGAAGCCTTATACGTTCAACTCCTGGGTCCTGGAATTTGTATTAAAATGAAATACTCAAGGTAATATTGAGGCTGTTTGATAAAAGAGGCTCTGACTCTTCAAAAATAACCAGTTTACGTATTACCAAATAGATGCCTAATGGGTGATTTTCTTTGAATTGTTTTTTTTCCCCCTAGAAGTTGTGGATTTGATTTGGTGTAATGATAAGCAAGGAGTGGGCTTCCCTCACTGAACACGGAAAATCTTCAAAGCCCTCATTGAACTTAGTGCTTTACGTTCACTGCTTTCCAGGGGTTTGGGGGGGGGGGGGTAAATTAGGCAGCCTGTGGTTAGCACATGGTACATAAGAAAAGCTCAATAATGGATCACCAACAGCACTATGAGGCAAGTAAGAATAGCATGCACTTAATTGAGTACTTGCTATGATCAAGGCTCTTTAGTTGTATTAATTCCTACAATCCTCAAAAACCCCCAAATGATTAGTTCTGTTATTGTACCCATTTTGCAGATCAGGAGACCAGGCACAACGAGTTAAATAATTCACAGAGCTAGTCAGTGGCAGAGCCGGGATTTCAGTCCATGCTGTCTGAGTCCAGAACCTTAATACCATTTCTTGCCTCTCTCAGGAATGGAGTCTGTGCATCTGTTGACATGACGTCTGGATTATTAGAGAGCAAAGGCAGGACATCTGACCCTGTTCTACAGGCTCCGCCCTCCTCCATTGTTTAAAAGTTTAATATCAGGGCCAGGACTCTCCACAGTGGTGAAGTCACTGGGCCTCTGAACTGTCTGTGCCAAGTTGCTGCCTCACTCAGTTAATGATCTCTCTGGGGTTTTAGCTTCTCACTGAATCTAGTGTTCATTCTTCCCCTCTGAAGAGAGGCGCTGTCTTCCTTCAAGCCCGACAGCTTTTCCCCTCTGTGATGACCTAGTCCTGTAAATCATTGACAGCTTTCAGGAAAATTTCTTTTCTCCCAGTGTTGGCATTCAGTATAATCTGTAAGGCCTGAGCTGAACGCCCTGACCTCAGTATGTTTATCAGGCCACCTTTTCTCTGGTTTGGGCTTCAGATAGTAATGAGTTTCTTAGGCATGAAGCATACATAATTGCCATGGTTTCATTAGCATTAGTGGGTATTTCTGATTTACCCTCCTGCCTCCCTCTTTTACTTACAAGGAATTTTTACTTTTTGCTACATGCTCTTTCTCACTTTAAAGCTTTCACATAACTTAAATATTAGTGGGTATTTTGACACCTTGAAGGCAAGACTTTATTGCTCATTTTTTGCTTACCTCTTTCCCAATTTAGAAAAACTTTGGGTCTGATACCATGTTAGGCATCTCACATACATTATTTATTCTTTAAATAGGTTTATGATGTTTAGGTCTAATCATTGTCTCCATTTTACAGATGTGGAACGTGGAGGAAGATTATAGAGCTCGCCCCAGGTCAGGTAGTTAGTGTCCCGTGTGGTACTGGGCCCAGAGCTCAGGAATTCCTGATTCCAAATCCTGTGCTTTTTCCTGCGTGACCTACCCCATGCTACATGTCCTTCAGACATCCTTTAAATCTCTCACGGAACAAACTTGGAAGCCAAAACAGTTCTGTATAAAGTCTGTTATCTGGAACTTGCTGTAGCTAACGTTCTTTCTCTTCCTCCTCGTCCTCTTTCCATTTTCCCTTTGAGTTTCCGAGATGAAGTAATGAAATTTGGAGGCGAGAAGGCCTGGGATTAGGTTCTCTTTAAGTTACTTGGCAAGAGAAAACAAAAGAATAGACGTCATGAGAAACTTTCCCCCATTGTATCTCTAAACTCGCGGAAGATACTCTGTCGGAAAGTTCACTCTTCCCACGAGGGTAATTAAGAGAGAGAGGAAAGATCTTGGTGAAGTTCTGTTTTTTTGCCCTCTCCTGCTGACCAACCTCAGTGCTTTGTGTTTATTTCTCCGCTTTCCTCTTCTACCACCTACCTTGCCGTTGCTCATACTAAAGACATCTTTCTGATATGGTATCTTGTTTCTCTCGATTGTCACTTGACCTTCACCTTGGGGGTGATCAGAAGACCTACGTTTTAGGTTGCAGTGCCTCTCTGCACCCATGTCACTCCCTTTTTGCCCTGGTCTTGCCCTTGGGTATTTTGTGGAGCTCAGGTGCTTAGGTGCGAACTTTCATTACCTCTAACTGTCAAATGAGCAGAAACAGAGGAATGCAAGGAAATTGAATTTTCTAGTGAGATGGGTAACGGCATAATGGTGTGGGGTCACAAGTGTGGGGTCACAAGTGTGGGGTCAGGTAAATTTGGGATAAAATCAGGGTGCTGCCACTTACTGGCTGGGTCGGTTCAGGCAGGTTATTGAACCTTTCTGAGTTGATTTTTTCGTCTTGTATGTACTTCAAGGTGGTTGGGAACATTAGATATGATTAAATGACTTAAACATCCTAGACACTGTCTCGCACATAGTGGGGGACTAATAGATGATAGTTGTTAGTTCAGTTGCTACAAAGGCCCAAAACAAGGTGATCCGAGGGACTTGTGGCTCGTTGTCATGTTGTAGGATTGGTTTTGGAAGAAGAGGCCCCTTTGGGGTTATCTAGTCTGAAATCTTTATTTTACAGACCAGGAAACCAAGACCCAGAGAAGTTAAATACTGGGTCATAGCTACAGAACTAGCTAGGGGCAAAGCTGAGATTGGAACCCAGAACTTCTGACTCTCAGCCTTTGCTCTTTCTACGGCATCATGACTGATAAAGTCCAGTTACTTACACCAGCATCTCCAGGGCGCCTGTGTTGGGGTCGTGGTCTTAAGAAATCAACTTCCTGGACTCTTTCCCAGTCTATTAAATCAAAATCTCTGGAAGTGTAGCCAGGGGTCTTCATTTTAACAGATACCTTGGTAATTTTTATGCATCTTAGGAGTTTGCATTTATATGAGTTTGAGATGACTTATTTGAGTTGACTATATATTTGAGCCTCTTGGCTTAGTTATAGGACCAAATCCTAGTCTAATGATGTTGGCAATAATGATGCTCATGGCAGCTGTTGCCTACTGAGTACCCACTGAGTGCCAGATATGGTCTGAGCACCTTCAGGCACTTAGAACAGTCTGACATGTGGTGAGCACTTTATGAGTGTTAGCTGTAATAACCTCGTATAATTCTCAGAACACCCCTTGGAAAGTTATTATTGTCTCTTTATAGTTATAATAAACTGATGTACAGAGAAGTCAAATAACTTGGCCCAAGGTCACACAGTTGGCAGGTGGCAGAGCTGGTGTTTTAAACACAGTGTGTGCCTACTGTTGAAACCTATGTGAGGTAGTAGACATATGCACATGAAATATATTTCAGTAAATGTTTAAATTTAAAAGATTTTTCTCATTAGAAGAATATTCCTCCATGTTTGATCGATGTAGTCTGTTGAGGCAGACCTAAGAAAAACCTCACACAGGTAAATAATCCCTATTCTGATTTATTCAACACAAAAATGTTTGCAGCATTTCTGAATGAACAAACTGGTAAAAAAGAATTTGTTCAAAAGGGAAACGTTCTCACTCTTCAGTCTCTTTGTGCAGCTGAAATGGACCACAGAGGGAGAAAGTGGCAGCAGACCGGAGTGCCGGACTCAGCTTTTTCAAGTCCGAAGAGCTTAAAGACTGGAGGACTTGGGAAAGCTTCATGTCTGGTGCAGTTTGTATTTTTTCTGCTTCTTGTCTTATGACATTACTTGACTCAGAAATTTTGGGGTTTTATATATGGAGCCCCACCAGCTGCACATGGACTGAAGTTACCCCCCATCCCTTCCTACCCTTCCATAGCACATGGCAGTGAGACCTGCGATGTGTGACCTTTATTACTGATGTTATATGTTGTCCCAGCCACCATGGTTGAAAAACAAACTAACCCAAAACTCAGTAGTTTTAAAACAGCATTAATTTTGCTCGCCAATCTGCAGCGTAGACAGGGCTCGTCAGAGATAGCTTATTTCTGCTCCACTAGGCATCAGCTGGGGTGACCTGAGGGGTGGGGGCTGGACTCATCTGAATCCTCTGCTTGCTCATATGTCTGCTATCTGGGCTGGGAGGACTAGAACAGCTGGGGGCGGGGGCAACTGGTCGTCTCTTTATGATGTGTCTGTATGGTCACTCCAGCTTGGTGGTTTCACCTTCACAAGGTAGTTCTGTGCTCCAAATCATTTGTTCATTGAAAGAGAGATGAAGGAACATAGCGCACACCAGGCAGGTGCCACCTTTCCCATTATGACCTAGCCTCTGCAGTCATGCCGTATCACCTCCGCCATGTTCTTTTGGTTGAGGTCACTGCAGTGGCTCATCAGGTTCAAGGGGAGGGAACCTAGGCCCCATTGCTTGATGGAGGGCAGTGTCTTATTCACGGGAAGAATAACATGTGGGTTGGGCTGTATTGGTGTGATCATCTGTGGAAAATGTAATGTGCCACATGTGTTTATTCCGTTCTTGCTAAATAGGCTCATTCAGGGCCTGGGTAGTTTATTGAGTCCCTTTACCCTCAGACTTGGTGTGATTTATGAATATGCAGATGTTAAATGGGCAAAATTTACATAGTTTTTGGAATTTTAACTGAGTTTACTCAGAGCCATGTGAATATATGATGGGGAGTGGCTGGCAAAGCCTTACCTCATCATTGGGGAAGAATCCATAGATTATTTTTTTCTTTTAGGAGGGAACCGACCCTTTGTCTTTGTCCAGAAGCCTGGGCAACCTCATAAAGCACTTAGCTACTATAAGTTCTTTTGACTGTTTTTTATTGGGGCCAAAAATGTTCAAGGGGCTTGTGAGTAAGACAGACATGGTTCTATTCTTATGAAACTTAGATCAAGCAGAAAAGACAGACAGCAAACAAACCAGTAACTGGATAAGAATTTCATATAGTTATAAGGTTCCTAGGTAGACAGATGGGGAGGGCCCAGGATAAGTAGTAGTTGCCATGGTGTTGTTTGAGCCTAGTCAGTTGGCTCCAACAACATCCCAGAGAAGATACCCCAGAAATTTCACTGAGCCATCTCATTGGGGTCTCTGTGTGTGTACTCCATTTGTAAGCTGAGACAAGATTGTCAGGGAATAGCTAGGTGAGTGTAGGCTTGTTCACCAAATCCTAGAATAATAGTTGGGTTCACCACACCTTCAATATCTACTCTACACTTCTATTTCTTCCAGTTCCTCCTCCAAAGAAAGGTTCAACAGAGGAAATTTAGAAACGTAAAAAAAGATATACTACTTGCACACAGTAGATAGCAAACACATGTAATTTATGTATTTTCCCTGAGACCGAAAGTGTGAAAAGACATAAGATATTTTTTATAAATTTATAAAAACTGGATCTGTAACAGTTTATTTAGGACAGTTAATAATGTTAGGATGTGTCACTCATCACTTGAGGACCTACAAGGGCCTCTGTGATTTCCCTTCCACCATCTAATCCTATCCATACAATAAATGTTAATTGTTGCCTTCTATGTGTCAGTCTCTGGGGGCCGAGGATAAAACAGTAATCAGGCTCCCTCCATTCTTGGAGGCAGACACAAAAGAAAGCAACCAGACAAAGTAACTGTTAAGTCATAAAAATATCCAGGAATGAAAATAATCATGGGCGATGGGGAGGGAATGACTTTAGATGAGGTGTCAAGGAAGATCTCTCAGGAGATGACCACAGGTGTCAGTTACGATGCTAGCCAGCCGTCTCGCCTGGAAGGTGTATTGGACCAAGTCCAGGACATCACTACCAGCATGCTTACACTGTCATTGAGGAAAGGCTGGATGAGACCTGGGGGCTGCTCTGGTTTCTGCATTGTGTTCAGTTTTTGTAAACTTGAAGCTTAATAAGAACCCTTTGCCCTGGCTGGAGTGATCAGGGTGACTGCTCAGTGACACTGAACGAGGGCACCTGGGCAGAGGTCCTCCTGCTCTGACCCAGGTATGATGGAAACTGTAGATTTCTTGGCTCTGCTTTGAAGCTTGTCCCATGAGTGCTAGGGAGCAAAAGAAGTCAAAAGCCTGACTTCATCCTGGCTTTCTTGTTGGAAAGTAGTTGCTAAGGGACAGATCCCTCTGGCTGGAGCGAAGGAGGCGGCCGACTGAAAAGGGTGAGGCAAGTAGAGGAGAGTAGTGTCTGAGTCCTGTTGAAGGATGACTTCTAGGAACAAAAATCCAGAGAGAGAGTTTCATCTCCAGAGAGGGAGGCCTTGTTGCAAAATTTCCCATGTTCATTGTGTCTACCACTCTTCACCTCTCTTGTGACCTCTGCTTTTGGTTTTGGGTTTCAGACTTTTGCTGACTAGATCAGAGCCCTGCTGACCTTGAGGCGTGGTGGGAATCATTGGGTCAAGGTGACCTGAAGTGTGAGAGTGCATTTACCCTATAAAACATTGTACAATTCTTCAAGGGGGAAAGAGCTTTTAAATGGGAACATTTGGTTCAGATTATTTTGATTTGTGTTAATGGGTTGGTTCCAAAGTCATGACTTGCTTTGGGAAATCTAATGGAGAACACTTGCAGGGTGTTATGTATTTATTTATTTTTTAAGTGATATTTCCCTTGCATTCTTTTGTGGTCACCTTTCCTTATTCTACAGATATGCCACTATCATTTCAAGAACTTTGTTGTCTTTGAGAAGGGATCTTTTCTTGAAATTGTTCTTGAAAAGAGAGGAGTGTGCAGTGTTTGGGTGTGCCAGTCTGTGGGACAGAAGGGTTGTGGTCATGCCCCCTTTCCCTTACCTGTTAATATCCTCGCCTTGCACGTACTTTGCATCATTTATGCCCCTGTCCTCTGTGCTTCTGAGCAGAGAGGATTATTGGGTTAGTGTAGTTTATCCCGGGTTCAGTATCCAGCATAAGAAATCTTTTGGGTTGGGATAGAGGAAAATAAATTAGACCTTCTGTTTCTGGAAGGACTGGGAGAAAATGATGTCTGGAGACCCCATGGGTAGAAAACCAGTATTTTATCTGAAAATGTAGTGGTTAAGAGCGTGGGATTTAGAATTTTGTCTTTGTTACCTACCAGTCCTATGACCTGGACATGCTACTTAACCTTTGTGAGGCAAATTTTCTATCTAATGGGGATGGCACTTTTCTCAAAATTTCGTTTTGAGGGTTGGGTATCTGAGAATGTGTGTGAAGGGCTTAGTACATAGTATAACCGTTTACTAAATGGTAGCTATTGTTGTCATGATTGTTTTTTGCATGGAAATTTCATAGATTATGTTAGAGATGATGTATCTGGCTGTGAAGAGTGGGACGAAGAGATAAAAATTATCTTCCTTCAAGAATCACACCACTTAGATGCCTTTCTTATAGAGACGAAGGGCTATGAGTCAAAGGTCCCCCCCAAACCATAGTTCTCTCAAACCCTGGTCCATCAAATCCTGGTTTCTTCATCTGTTGGCATATCTGGGTCAGAGATGGATCTTCTTTATCTTTGATAGTTTCCTATACTTACTTTCTGGGTTTCTTACCACATCTGGAGAAACTTGCCATGAATATTCCCTACCTCCTGTAATCACCCTGGAGGTTTCCAAGGCCTCTCCACACCTTCGATGATGTCGGATAGTTGGCTCTGAGACCCAGGCTTGCTCCCAAGTCTTGCTGGCGGCTGCTGCTGGCTTCCCGAGCATGCAGCTGGGGGGAGAGTGTGATTACTCCTGGGAGCCAAATTGAGGCCTCTCTCTCACTGGCTTCTGAGTGGAGTTCAGAGGTGCAGGAAGATGGGCTCTTTGAAGCAAACACTGTGGGTTCATCGACACAAAGATGGCCCCTTTCATCGTAGGGCATGCTGTGTCACCAGATTGTAATAATTACAATTATACCGACTGTTCATTAAGTGCTTATTTTATGTCAGATATGTATGGAGTAGTAATTTATAATCCCCAGTTTTCCAGCAAGGAAATTGAGACTTGTGGTACTGATACATACACTTCCTATAACTTATTGGTGTTTTCCTAATGTCTAGAAAATTTCTTAGTATCAAATTTAGCATTAAAATTTCTTGGTGTGTGAACACATGGGCAGGATAGGTGTAGTGGAAAGAGTGTTATGAGGTTATAACCAGCCTGGGTCCCCGCACCCCTCTGTTCTGTTGCCTTTCATTTTGCTCAGGACCTTTTAAAGCTCCCTTTATCAGATCTGAGGCTTGACCTGGAGAAGGTGAACTATAATGTAGTGATGAAGATTCTGAGCTTTGACTTTGGATATTCTCTAGGTTGAGTCCTGGCCTGGCCACGTGCCACTTAAGGGACCTTGGGAAGTAGCAACTCTTCTTAAGACTTCCTATGAGTCTCACTTTCCTTATCTGGGGTTGCTAACTGTCTTCTGCGTAAATTGTGAGGACTGAGTGAGACAGCATGTGGTAGCTCACCTGGTAAGTGTCATCGCGTGTGAGCTAGAGATTAGAGATCGTTTTATGTTATTCTTTCTCTCTCGGGCATTCTTGTTTGCCGTACATTGAGTTGGTGGTTTTAAAGCTTTTTTTTTTTTTTTTTTTTTTGAGGGGAGTGTCACAGACTTTGTTGAGAATCTGATGAATGGTCTGTCTGGATTCTTTCCCAAGAAAATTTACATTCATCCAAAATCATATTCAATTTCAGAGGGTTCAGGACCTTCTAAAGCTCCTTGTCTGTGAACTACAGAAGGAGACTCTTTTAGACCATTGTAGCTCCTTTGTGCAGGGCCCTTTGTTATCTTCCCTCTGACGCCTGCCACTCATGGCTGGGGCCAGGGCAGGCAGAGGAGCCCTCCATGAGGACTGGAGAGCTGGTGTTTCCTTTTCTTCCGCTGCTCCATTCATAAACAAGCAGCCTTCTGATTTCTTGGCCCTGGTGTTGCTGCCCAGAACAAGCACCAGGAATGTCCTTCAGGAGCTGCAACTCTCTAGGGAGTTGCCAGGGGAGCAGGGAAAAATCAGTGTTTGTCTTCCTTGGCTGGGTTATTTCAGGGATAAGAGCTGGATGAAATAAATGGGAGAGGGCAGCAGAGATTCTGGCATCCCAGGGATAACAAAGCTACTGTGTGTTGATGGCCTGCTCTGTGCCAGGAAATGTCCTTGTTGCTTTGCAGTCATCATTTCTGATCCTTTCAAGGATTCTACTAGGTGGGTACTGTTATCACTCCCACTTTACAGATGAGGAAATTGAGGCTGAGAGAAGTTAGGTAAGAACAGCATGTGGCAGAGGTGTGGGTCAGGTCCAGTCTGTCTCAGTCACGGAGCTCTTCGGTGCCATGCTGTTTCTGAGATGGAGTCAGCCTCCGGGTGAAGGGTGACTTCATGCCCTTTGCTGTTGATAAAGGAAGTACTTTTCCTCCTGGTGGCCAGACATCCGTGATTGCTGGCTTTGTATGTGCTCTAGATGGCCTTCTCAGTGCAGAACTGCAGACGTGTATTTTTAGAAAAGGAAGAGACTTCTGTGTCCACTGTTTATTACATACAGCTGAACAACCAAGTGTCAGCCCTGGTGGGTGTTGCATGCTGGTGGCCACTCTTCTGGCTGCTTGATACTTGCTGTGATGGTTTGAGGGACAGGACTGATCCTTGGGTCTCTTTTCTTGACAGACTTAATGCTGAATCCTCACAGGGAAGGTCTTTCTGTACTTTCCCCCGAGTCTGGGCTTGCCACCAGCGCAGCTCTTGGCTTTTCGGCAGCTGGTCAGGGGATGTCCCTTTCTTTACTTGCATATCCCTGCTTATAAAACCATGCACTGGTTGTTTGGAGTTTTACAGGGCCAAGCAGCTGCACATGGAAGTCAAGGGCAGGCAAGGGCAGTGCACTGCAACATTTAGGTCCCTCTGTGTCCCCATTGCCTGCCACATTTTTAGCCGACACACACTGAGTGCTTCTTACATGCCAGGCATAGCTCTGTGGACTCTCAGTCCACTCTTCCCACCAGCACTGTGAGAGTAGCTCTGGTATTGTCTGGATTTTCCAGATGGGAAGACTGAGGCTTGGATCGTCCTGTGACCTGCCCAAGATCACATGACTGAGGGAGTGCCCACACTCAGGTGGGAGCTGGGGTGTGTATATGAGGCCAGGACAAGACAGCACAGAACAGGAGGGAGGGTGGGGTGTGCCACCTTGATGCCCATCTTTTTGCTCCTAGGAAGCCATCCTTTGGGGTGGCACAGGCAAGCCAGAACTTCAGGTCCTCTCGAGGATTAGTCGCTGTGACCTTCTCCTCTCTGGCAAAGAGGATTTGGATGGGATTTCCTTGCAGCGGGGATTTTGTCTTAGTGAGGGCTGCAGAACTGGGCCTGCTGCTTCTGGGATGAGCTGTTCCATCCCTGCTCACTTTGCTGCTGTGACCTCTTCTACCTCTGCCCCTTTGTGCCTGGAGTGAAGGCTATATCAGAAGAACATTGAGGAGACAAAGAGATTACATATTGTGGCATCGTGTGAGGATCTATATGTAGGATTTAAGTAACCACTTGTAAGTTGCTTCCTTATCTTATGTTGGTAGTTGAGCAAATGTCCTTTGTTCTGTTCTGTTCTATTCATTCATTCATTCATTCATTCTCTGTTGATTAATATGATTAAACCATAGACATACGCCAGTAGCTCTCCCTTAAAGGAGTTTACCATGGGACCCAGCACCAGCCAATGTGCTCAGGATTTTTCACTTATAATCTGAGAACAAACCTGTGAGGTAGGTAGGAAACTGAAGAAGGGGGTCAGGAATGAGTAGTGATTAAGAGAGGGCCAGGGTGTAGGACTGCCACCGTGAGAATCTCTGCTCTGTTGCTTGCTGACTGTGACCCTTGGGCAAATTACTCAACTTCTCTGATCTTCTCTTTCTCATCTGTGAAAGGGGGATAACAGTGTTTTCCTTGTAGGATTTTTGAGAAATGAGACAGTGTTTGTAAATTTCATAACATTTCTCTGATGAATATACAGTAAGACCTCAATAAAGATAGCTATGTTTCCTTTTATTATTGTTAGGTATTCCTCTCTCCTTGTTTTAAAGATATACAAATAGAGCTTTGGGGAGGCCGTCCTGGTCCAGGTCACACAGTGAATATAGCAAAGGGCAAGACAGTGACATATTAATTATCAAATGGCACAAAGTGCTACGGAGATACTTAAGGGAAGGAAAATAGTACCTGCTTTGTGTGGGTGAAGGGAGGTGCTGTTGGCAGCTGGCACGGGATTAGGGAGGGCTTCATGGAGGAGGTGGCGTTTGAAGGGTCAGCCCATTTGGACAAGTGCAGATGGAGAAGCTAAACGTTGCTGGTGGAGGGAACAGCAAGAGCACAGGCTCACTGATGAGGATTGGGTGGCATGTGAGCTCAGGAACCCATTGATTCAGAACAGAAGCAGGGCTAAGTCCCTGGAGGGTGGGGCCTGGGCTGGGTTTGCTCTGACCTGGAATACTGTTGCTACCTGGGAGGGGCTCCATATGGAGTTGTTCAGTCCAACTAAATGGCAGTCTCTGGAGGTGATAAAGATCTAGTTGGGGAGGGGGAGTGACCTGGGAGAAGGGAATTCTGAACTTCATTTGGAGAAGTTGATTTTTAACCACAGTGAGAGACCTGGGGTGGGTTATTTCAGCCATAAAATGCCAGCCCTCTCAGCTGTGGTACTTAAACTGTAAGTCACTCTAGACACTAGTTTTGGTTTTTCCTGGACTGTGAACCAGATACTCCCTGAGCTATTGGTCAGCATTCTGATGGTAATAGGATATTGTAGGACAAGGTGGCCATCTCCTTCCCGGGGGTCATTTAAATTTGAGACCGTAGAACCTTGAACCAAGCAAAAGCTTGTTTGAAAGTAAATATCATGTGTGACCCTGCAGTTTTCCCAATCATGTTTTCCTCCTTTACTCTCTTCCTATTTTTCCTTATTTTCTGAGATCACATTCTTTTTTTTTAATATATTTTTTGATTATGCTATTATA
>VMDR010010351.1:0-31002 GCA_007922815.1 Macrotus californicus | reverse complement strand
GTCTTGACATTCTAGATGGCCTTGGGTCAGTTAATCATCTATGGGACCACTTTCCCAGTTTGTAAAGTGAGGATTATAACAATTGCCAGCTACTTCTCAGAATGCTGGCAACCAGACCTGTTTTATTAAATGCTCAGACCTACTTGGAAGAAAACTGTTATACCACTAGTAAGTATGATGACTATAATTTATGATTATTTGTAACTAAATTTTAAAAAATGGCTTCATCTGGTTTTCTGACTTTGCCTGACCACTTTTATGCACATAACTAGTTGTTCCCATAATGCCAATAAAGGCATATATATTTGCATCTATGCTGACTGTTAATGATTCCCAGATTCTAAAGTTACTGAGAAGCTCCTGGCACATGAAATCTACACCTTCTTGCCGTGTGGAAGATAGTGCTGGCTTTTTAACCATCACTGGGTAACATGATCTTGTTTTTATTTAAGGTTTATTCACTGGGAAGAAACACTAACCATTCTATCCAGTTTACATATATCTTTTTAGATTTTATATATATATATAATCTAAATATATATATTTATGTATATATATTTGTGTGTACATATAATATATATTTTTTAATCTTTACCCAAGAATATGTTTATTGATTTTTAGAGAGAGAAACATCGATGTGAGAGAGAAACATCCATTGGTTACCTTTTGCACACACTGATCAGGGATCGAATCCACAGCCTTTTGGTGCACAGGATCATGCTCCAGTCAACTGAGGCACCCAGCCAGGGCTCAATTTTATATGTTTAACAAACATTCTTTTCATTTACATATAGGAGATCAAGACACATAGGGATTACTTTTTAAAGGATCATTGAGCTTGTTAAAAGGTAAAAAATTACATGTAATTTATTATTTGAGTCTATATTCCTTACTTCTAAAAAGAAAACTTAAATGAGAATCAAAACACAGATGAAACTGATAATGTAGAAGAAAAAAAGTAGTGAAATGTTAACTGGGGGTAGAAAAAAATTAAGTTTATTTTAAAACGTATCAACAACAAAAAGTTGAGTTTGAAAAAACCACAGAGATTGAGCACAAACTGTTACTCTGGGCTTCCTAGCAGTTAGGTCAAAATAAAAATTATGTACATTTGTTACTCAGCTTGCTTTGTGCCAGAAAAGGAGGTATCAGAAGGACAAAATTTTTCTAAATTTTGTTCCTAAATGATGAACATTTCTAAATTATGTTCCTAAAATTTGAAAAGGGGGTTCTTATTTTCAGGATATTATATAATACACTATATTTTTAACTTTAATTGTAAAAGGAGCATTTTGGTAATATAGTATTGAATGTCAATTGTAATTAAAAATAATTTTTTTAAAGAGAGCATGTTTTTCTTTTAGTCAACACTGACAAATTTAAAAACTTTTTTTAACCAAATGTGCCCTTGACTCAGCATGGTTTTAACTTTGAACAACATTGCAGAATTGGGAAAAATCACGCTGCACAGTTGAGCTGTGTCCCTTTTCAGGTCTTGGGTGTGAGCACGGACATCACAGAGACATCAAGTCAGAGGACAGTCACTCACACTCACATCTAATTCCAAAGAAAACAATGAAAACCCACTGACGAAGCCCTGTTTGAAGCTGTAAAGACAGCATAGCTTTCAGGCTGAGTATTTCATCTGTCCCACCACTTTTTCAGTGTTGTTTAATCATAATTTGTAGCTGAACCAGAAAGAAACCTTTGCTAACAGCAAGAGATGAGATAAACACCCTGCACGGCTTTGCATGAGGAACACCTTTGGGTGAGATCCATAGGGATTACAGAGACCAGGAAATGCAACTTACAGCTGAGCTGAGGTGCTGTGGCAGAGACTGAATGGTCCACAATACAAGAAAAAATTTACTGTATAGCCCTTTACAGACAAAATTTGCAGATCCCGGGAATAGACTGAGTCTTCATTTTTAAAATTAGAAAACTATGTCTCAGCAAAGGGAAGTGCTTTGCCAAAAGTCACGCTATGACTTGATAACCCAACTGCTGGCTGGAATCACCTCTTTCCAGACTGGACAATCAAGTGCTTCCCACGAAGGTTTAATTTAAACTACAAAGATGGAAAGATGAGGCAAGCTAGATTTTTTGGCACAAATCAAAAGTGCCAAAGCACAAGTATAAAAACAAATCATTACATTTATAATGCATTCTAGAACCCAAAAACACTGAGTGAGGTTTAAAATAAACTGATGTAAGAATTTTCACATTATTTAAGTTCCACAATAAATCTATTCAACTAAAGAGTAAGGAGACTGTATCTTTCAAATTCACTACTTTAATGTAGTAAGGTATGAGCAAAGGCTTTGTGCAACCAGGCCAGCTAATCATCTTTTTGAAAACAGACACAACTGGAACTATTATTAGTCAAAATTCAAAAATAAAATGAAGGTGCTACTTGAGAAATATAAGATGTTAAAGTGACCTGCAAGACTAACTTGTATAAGATGAGCACTGCCATCACTGAGATGCTTTAGGAATCAAGAAAATATGTAGCATCCATAACCACTTAGGTGCTTTTTGTTCACCCTCCCAAGTATGAACTTGAGAAAATTCATTTAGCTTTAATTCATCAAGCAACACCAGTCTTTCGGAAAACTTCTAATTTTAAAATCAAGTACTCATTTGATTTTCAAGCAAGGTCAAGAGAACAAGGCAGCTTATTGCTGACATCACAGGGGTATGCCCCACGCTGCTCAACAGTTACATCAATGCGGCACGTTGCTATGGTGCCTGACTATTAATTTCTGAAAGAAGGTGATTATAAAGCCACCATATGAACATCAATCGGATGACACCACTTCAGCTCAGAACGCTGACATGAGTAACTCTTGTTAGCAGCAAGTTCACTTTATGAAATCACCACTTTTGTGATGTGAAGATTTCTTTGTAACTTTAAACCTAACAATTCAACATCCCCTACCCCAACCCTCAATAAAAGTTTAGCTTCAACCAAGGGGAAAAGTTTGATATTTAGGAAAAAAATGTGACTCTGTAGACCTTTTCTTAAGGATATTTTTTTCTTTAAAGACCTCCCAAAATATGCTGCATACATACTTACATGCAAATAAATAAACATATATTTGATAAATATGTAGATCAGAAGAGAACTGAATTAAATGGCTAAGAGGTGACAGCTACTACCCTACATATAATCTCACTAATCATATTTGCATTTACCTTGTTTGGCTTCTGTAAAACAATCTTCAGTTACAGTCAGCTCTCAAAAGGTCACTTCTTACCCTGAAAACAAAAGAGAACATCAAAATCTGAATGTCAAGAGAAATCAGCAAGCACCTCTTTGGCCTGAGAGAGATTCAAGAGAAACAACAAAGGGACTCGATTATATTTATTGGCAAGTGACTTTCAGAGTTGATAAAAACAAGTCCCAAGATCTCCATTTATCTGGACCACATGCGTTTGAGCTCTTCAAGACAACAAAAGTAACTTGGATGGAAAAAGTAGAGGTGAAACATTTCAAATTTTGTGTAATAACTTTTTCTCATCTGCTGTCTATCAATTTATTTTCACGTGGAATAATGCATGACTCATAGGCCTTTGTTTTTGGAAACCAGACTGCTATTTGAATGTGTCTGTTTGGTTAACATCCTCAACCTCTCTACTTTCATTAAAGCAGAGGCTTATTTTTTCCCCCTTCGGAAGAGAGTTAGCTCTTGTAGGCAAGATGCTTTATGCCATTCTGGACCTTTCAAAATGAATAAAAACACCACAATTTTCAGGTTGGGGAGGAGTTGATGAAAGCTGCTCTCAGAATGTTTTCCACTTAGCATATATATCTGCAAGATTAATTAAGTTACATAAAAACGGTCCATGTCAGATGAAATAAACAATTGAAATTAAGCTTCCTAAAACACTCTTTCTCCTCATCCACTCCCGCCTGTACACCCTCCCTCATGCAGAACAGCGTGTAACCCTTTAAGACACACCACAAGCTGCCTCTTTCTGCCCATGGAACTGGGATCCACATATGGCACAGACGAAAAGAAAAACATTTGTTTATTAATTTAGATCAAGTTAGCAACAGGGTACAGGATTCATTCCACATCAATTGACCACATGCTCATCTAATTTGTAAGATGGTGAAATTATATAATATCATTTTACTGAAATGTTAATACCCTTTTGCTCACTCTTCAGAACAATATGTAATGAAGTGGTTTTAATTTTATACAGACGATATCCCTGCTTATCCCTCTGCTGTGGGCCTGTAGTGTGGAAAGGCAAACATCACTGAGAAGAGTTAAACCTCATTTCATGAGGGCTAAAAATCTGAGAGTGGCACTTTGGTGTGTACTATCTTTAAGGAATTGATCCAAGGCCAATTTATGACATTTCCACAAGCAAGTGTATGCAGATTCTTGCCATTAAGATTGGAAAGAAATGCAGGCTCTGAGTGAAATCATAATTTTCATGTTTACTCTAAGAGGAAATTGGAGGTTTTCATCATAAATGTTCACTATTTGGGTGGGGGAAAACCCTAGCTCTGGGGCTTAAAATTACTATTTTGCAATCTGCCCCAAACCTTTTTGTTTTTACACAAAACAGTTCAAACTGAAGATGACAATTGTGTGCTTTACTACTGATGTGTGTCCCCAGAACTGGATTCCTAGGTGGTGAGAACTGTCAGAGGGAAACGGTGGTGAGGAAACAGAGCGGTGATGGTCAGGCCCTGCAGGGAAGGCGCAGGTCAGCAGAGCGGCCCTGCTCCACGCAGGTCAGAAGAGCTCCTTGGACAGGAGGCATAGTGGTAATACTACACACCAGAAATTTCCATCTCTACCTCGCATCCAGTCTTAAATACAAAGGAAGCGAATTCTGGCAAACTTCACTCATTCAAGGCGAGACCCCCCTTTTCCCTCCTTTTACTTGAATTGTCCTCTAGTGAGTGCACTCTACCTAATTTTCATGTTTATCTCTTGAGCTGCGTCTATTTTAGCATGTTCGGCAGTCAGATCTATATTAGACTTTGCAATGCAGATCAGATTGCTATCACACAGGCCTGGTAAACAACTGGGCCTTATTAAAATTTAATTTTAAAAAACTGTTGAAAATGCCTACTTTGAACAAAGTTATTTCTAGCATTGTGCTCAAACCTGCAGAACATTTTCAGGTAAGTACTGAGTCTGTTTCTCTACCCCGCTCTACACAATATGGTATAAGCGGACAGCGAGAAATATAAGCTGGCTCACCTCACAGATATTACAAGTGTAATTTTTCCCCGGGGGTGGGTTCATAATAACAAAGTTATACTTCTGACCCTCCAACTTATATTACTAAAGCAGTACAAAACTGGTTACATTTAATTTTTACCTACATATAAAAAAAACTGGCAGTGGTATTCAAACCATCTTTTCCTCCATTTTGAAGTTCCATAAATTTCAATACATACACATACTTGACCACTCATTAACTTATTTTTTGTTGATTTTAGTGTTTAGTACATATTAGCAAAGTAATCTAAAAGATATTTGTCTAGCCCTGACCAGTATGACTCAATTGGTTGGATGCTGCACCACAAAGCAAAGGGTCACTGGTTCAATTCCGTCAGGACACGTGCCTGGGTTGTGGGTTCTGTCCCTGGCTGGGGGGGCGCATATGAGAAGCCGCCAATAGATGTTTCTCTCACATACCAATACTTCTCTTCCTCTCTTTCTTCCCACCTCCCCCTCTCTCTAAAAATAAATAAATAAGATATTTGAAAAGATATTTTTCTAGCTTTGCTGAGAAAGATTAATAGTTTAACAGCTGTTTACCATCATGCTAAATTAAGTGAAATGAGTCAAAATAGTAGACAAGACAATTAGAGTGCAGAAGAATCAGAAATCAACAACCAGAAGAAAATCTACATTTCATTTTTCCCGAAGTATAAAACTGCTGTTCCAAAACTGTATTTGCTTTTTTTAAACAATTAAGTTTTTCTTATCAAATCTACCAACTATTTATCTGAATGCTTACTGCCAGTGTAAATTAAATGATTATATGAAGCTTTTAAGGTAAAGAAAGAAAGAAAGAAAGAAAGAAAGAAAGAAAGAAAGAAAGAAAGAAAGAAAGAAAGAAAGAAAGATAGATATTCACCTCCAGCCCACTTGTCTTCTTAAAAAAATCCTGGCAGCATATGAACTGCATTTTTTTCCCTTCCTATCTTTCTTAAGTTTCCTGTTGGTTTTACGTTTTAAAAGTGAACCAGGGGTACGGTTAATAGAAATTACTTACTTTCCTTCATGTTACTCCCTACACTTAAGATTCGGTGAACATGAGACTTGTTCAGTATGTGGCCTCTTCCCTACTGTTTGTGACAGTGTAACTGACCTGAAGCTATTAGATGACCATAAGGACCTTGATCTAAACATTAATGCAGAACTGTGGCCCCCTAAGTTAGGAAAGTTAATGTGCCTTCCAACTCCTCTACCTTCCTGACTCCTCCCCCAATTAGGAACTGGGCTCTATAAGCCTCTCAGGTTACTACAGTGCTTCAGTGTCACACTTTCTACAAGTATACTGGTCTCTAATTTAATCTCTGTGATAAATAATACATAGTGCTAACGAGTATGGCCTACATGGAACCGAGTTGCAGGTAAATGTGGAGGTGTGATTTCATCTCACAGGAGGGCAAATGAACAATACATACTCTATTTTCCCATTAAATGTATCCCCCTCCCTTTCTTTCATGGTAGCTCAAGGGAATGATTTCTATGTCAAAATTTCTGCATCATATTTCATTTTACACAACTGTACAAAAGTGACTGAAGGATGGCCAGCATATGTCATCTCTACCTTCAGTCCAACAAATGTTGACTGAGAACCCACTGTGTGTCAAGTCACTGGGGATGCAGGGATGGTCACAGCCACCTCCTGGCCCAGGAAGAGTTTAGTAGTTACTCTCATGCTGGAGGGTCTCTTTGCCTGAAGTCTAGAAAACATGGTTCAAACTTCCCATACTTCCAAATACTCCAATCAAATGACATAACCTTCATTAGAGAAAACAGATCTTAATGGGCCAATTTCTAAGAGACTGCTGTCTCTTTAGTGAATCTTAACTCATGTGGGCTTTTATGTATTGTTTATCAAAGATTTCTTGGAAAAAAGCATATCAACACAAGTTGGACAAGCTGAAAATTATAACACAAGGGTCACTTCATTTTCTGCACTCAAGAAAATCCACTCAGAAATCAACCTCAAAGTGTTTTTGCTCTGCTTCTAAAAACTTTGAAACTGGCTACATTTTGAGTCAGGTTTACAAAAAAGGGAGAAGAAAACTGGGAGAGCAAAACAAGGCAAAAAGGAGAAGGAAGGAAGGAGACTGGAAAGAAAAGAGATGGAAAGGAAAGCAGGCAGGTCTGGCCTCTGGGACCAGAGAGGCCCCGGTAGACCCTGCCAGCTTGCTGGTTTACAGTTATGACACTTCCTGATTTGTTGCTAACAAGGGTATCTACCACTTTGGACCCGTCATTCCCCAAGGCCCTCTCCCACTGCTGCAAGAACATCTAACTTCCTTTCTCCTCCCCCTCTGGGACCCTCACCAAATCATAGGACCTAGCTTTGGGGTCCACCTAGTAAGAACAACCTAAAATACTAAAAATAAAGTAAGCCATGTGGTACAGGCAGTCCCGGGGAGGATCACCAGAGAATCCTTCAGGCTGGCAGCCCCCCATCAAGTCCACACTGGCCCACACTTCATTCAGGTAAAAACACCCTCCTACCTTACAGAATATAAAACCCTGGGCATGACCACGTGAAAATATTTTATAGTATCCTTTAACAGCCTTTAAATGTTGAAACCGAAAAACAATATTTGCTGTTTTCTCTTTGAAGCACTAACAAAGCCTTTGTTTTAAATTTACCTTTACTGTGCAATAAGAGTTAATAATCAAATCCATCCCAACCCCCACAAATGTTAAACAAAAAGATAAAAGAAATGCAAATAGCTATTGTCATGGAAAGTTAAAGTACCTGTCTGTATTTTTAAATGAAAACTATTATCTCTATCAATCAAAATTTAAGAATACAATAGCGCTAATCACAGAAGGTGCTCTGACGGAGTTACTTTTCCTCACAAAAAAAGTATTTTTCCCCTTCAGAACCGAGTATAAAAGTCATATAGTTACAATTAGATAGGGTATTTGTAATTTTATTATTAAAAACCTCAGCAGCCTCACTGTTAATAAGTGCTTCTAAGTCTCTAAACTGATTTGTACCCAAGAAGACCCAAGTCCCTACATATTTTAATAAGGTTGATAAAATTTTATTTAAATTCTTACAGTTTCCGACCTGTGGGGGAACAGCACACTCTTCTGTTGAAAAGAGTAATTCAAACTGAGGCATCAGTTAACTGGCAAGAAAAAGTCCTTTTAGACTCTCGACTCAATCCCTAGCCCCTGAAATGTCTTTGCAGAGGACACAGCTTCCTTGCATGGCTTGCTGGCTTGTCTTTCTTAATTGTGGCAATTCATTTTTGAAATTATAACACTCTTTTAAAAAAGCAGAATTCCACCTTCATACTGCAGCATGATTTAAGTGCATCAGGCATCAATTTCTGAGTCTTTTTTTAAATATTCGGTTTCTAAAAACACTGGATTAGCCCCTGGTTATGGTGATTCCTAAAGAAAGCATAGACACAAACCAAAAAAAAAAAAGGAAGACCCAGAAAACAAACAGCTCAAGATTAAAATTCCTAGAGCAAACAGTTTAAACCGGGATGCCATTAGCCGGCTGAGCCTGGATGGACGTCTCCTCCGCCGTGGGGCCAAGGGGCTGTCACGCTCCCCTCGACCCCCCACCCCCCACACAAGATCAGATTTCCTTCCCTCCAGACTGCCTCTCTCAGCAGCATCATGGCCAGCATCTCCAGTGTACTATTAATACCAACGAAGAGTCGATTCCGTTTGCACTGAAGAAAACCCTTGCTTCCCAGCACAGACCTGCCCTGCCAGGAGGAGCGGCCGGGTGTGGACAATCCAGTGGCAGAGTTGCCCTGCTTCCTTACAGTTCACTCTTGCATACTGCTCGCAGCCTTTTAGCACACAATGGCAGCATTATCTCCAGGGTAGTTACAAAACAGGATTTGTTAGGACAAAGAATAATAAAGCCGTTCTCTCTCTTTTTTCTTTTTCTCTATCCTCCAAGTTCCCGGGAGCCCCTCCCTGCCAGTCCAGAACTCAGTCACATCTCCTAAAGGCACCTGTACTTGTCAATTTCAAGGAACCAGCAAGTGACAACAACTGAGGAACCCATGGGACCACTGTCAGGAGGCACCCAGAAGAGCAGCAGAGTAGACTCTTAACATTTTAAAACGAAACAAAAGTGATCAGCCTTGGCTTCCCACACACTTACCGGTTCATGGTGAGGAAGGAAAGCTTTGGGGCCCCAGAGGGAGTTTGCGTACAAGGGAAGAAAGTTGAGAGTTTGTAAGGGAGAAACTCCAGGCGCTTAGAAGCCTGTGGGCTTTCAGGGCTCCCAGGCTGAGCTGGAGGCAGAGTGAGGCAGGACTAGAGGTATGTGGGCTAAACACAACAAAAGCCACTGCTTTACTCTAGATTCAATATGCAGGAAGAGGCCCCTTTGCATAAACACAAACACTCAGCAAATGAATAACTGGCTCAATCAGACTCCCGCTGTGCCTTCTACCTGTCCTCTCCCGGACCGAAGACACTGCCTATTCCAGGGGACAAGGACTAAACAGGAGACAGTTAAATGTTATGTTGCTATAATAACAATTAAAATGAACCGCATTCGTTAGTAGTTAAGAACTGACTCCTAGGGAAAGGAGGAGAGGAGGGATATGGTGCTACTGTTGTACCTGCAGCCACTCCAAAAACAACTGGGCATACCCATACCGGGGGCCTTTCACTGGAGCTGCACTGGGATCTCTAATGTTCAGTGACAGTTTTAAACAATCACATTTTTCAGCAACAATTTCAGTCAAATGTATAACTGTTGTTTCTCTGCTTTGACACATTATAAACTCATCCTTGTGAGTCTATAGAGAGATCTATTTTAAAAACGTATAAAAGTGTACATACATAAAGTAGACATACAGACACATTTATGTACATGCATATACATGTGTATATATACCCACATTTATAATATTCCACACATATCTAATTAAAGAGATAAAGCAAAAAAAAATGCCATTTACACTCCTTACTTCACCGATTATTTAAGGAAAATAATTTGAGTTGTTCAAAACTACATCCCAAATGTCTGCCTTTCAAGTGTCATCAACCCATGACCACTCATTTTACCCATATATTTGAAGAGATGCTTTTAACTGAGTGGCTTAACCACTTATAATTTCAATTAAATAACATAATTACAGTCAACAGTCTCCATTTCAGCAGAAAATATGCCGTATCTCAACATAATCTATCCTTAGAACTGAGAAAGTTAAGCACGAGGAAACACACGCAGAGGAAATTCACTACTACCTTTTCTCAGTGTATGGAGTCAACTCACTCACCCTAACCCTCTACTATGTGTTCTGGCTACATGTTGGTCCTACTAACGTACTTATTTTAATAACTTTTGGTAGTTTGAATGATTTTATTTGAAACATAAGTAAGGCATGTTCAACTAGTTCCATCTGATGCCACACAGTCCTTTGGGGGCAAAGCCAGCACTGAGGTTCCACAGGGTGTGTCTACACTACTGCTTGGGCTGAAGAGGGTAGGATCCTCCAGAGCCTCAGAGAATCTACAATTCTGCTGCTAGTCAAGGGAAATAAGGTGGCTTTCCAGTACAAAATCAAGTTTTACTGTATTAATACAACACTGTTTTCTGGCTATATCATCCATCTGCCACAAAAGCAAAAGAATATTACTGAAATGTTAAAAAAATACAAACAGACAAAAGCCCCATTTCAAACATATATTGTGGCATAAGATGAAGAGAAACAAAATTAAAAGATTCTTAAAGTCCCAAAGAATAAAACTCAGGTTCTCTAAGAGGAGTTCCCACAAAAACTAAGGATACCTATTCTGTTCACTATGTTGTCTTGAAATGACCTTCCAAATAAGGTGTTAGATAACCCACTTTCATAGATGATAGTGATCTAACCTTGATGCAAATAAACCATAGAGCCAAATTTAATCAGCAGATCACTGTGAAAAAGCCTCTCTCCATCCCAATGGAGCTTCTAATAACTGTTTTGGCAGATCTGGTGGGTAGTTATGCTTCCTTGCTCATCTATATCTCACACTGGTTGAGCAAGCTAATGGAAGTGCTGTTAGTGGAATCCAATATTAATGCTCTGCATCGTGCAAACTTGAATGCAACCTAATATACCAGGTAGTATCTAATTATAGGTAGTATCTAATTCCATAGGTATTAGATACTATACTCTAAATTAATATTTTAATGAGGACATTGAAATAAAGACGACAATCCAGGTAAGGCATCCAAGCATTGTGGCCCAGATAAGCTCCTTGCTGCAAGAGTGCAGGATGCTGCAGCAAACAACACAGACACAAGGACTGTGACAAAAATCCATATGCAACCTTTAGATGCTGAGTGACATATGCTGATGCAGAGTCGAAGATGCATCCTCACACAAGCACCACTCACGGTAAACTTGAGAGTATGAAGAGGGAGTTGTTGCAGTGAGACCTCCAAAAAATAAACAGGGTGTACAGTTTCAAAGGCTGCAGACACAGACATTTCATTGTTCAAGCCAATTATCGGTGGAAAATAATAACAACAGATGGATTCAGAGTCACTGACTTTTCATATGCACTTCATCTCGGCAGAACAGATGATGAAACGCGAGAGCTATCTCAAAAAGGCAAAACATCTTTCAGTAAAAGAACTCTACAGTCCAGATGGGGACCTTCTAAGTCTGCTGATTATCTTCATATAATGTTGTAAGATAGACTTACTAAAACATTTCAAGAGCTGATCAGAGATGATGCGCACAATGGCTTCATTATTGGAAGGAGTTGCCTCAGACTTGTGACTAAACCGGCAGAGATCTCAATAAGGTTAGGGCTGTAAGCTTCCTGTGTTCTCATCAGGGACGGCAGGTTCCAGTGAGAACTGGAAATCTGTGCACAGTGGGAGAATAAACCATTGCCTGAGGACCCTACAGTTGTGCTCTTCTCTTGTTTGAGCAAGAGCAAGACGGAGGGGGCGGGGGGAGCAGAGAGAGACAGAGAGAGAGACAGAGAGAGAAGCTGGGAATGTGAAAAGAACATTAAATTATTCTGAAACATTCCATCAATAGGAAAAATAAAATAGCTCCAAAGCAATTCCTTATTAAAAGCATTCAGTGATAAAATATCATCCCTCATAAGCAGTTAGAACATCTTAAATATCCTTTGCCATGCTGATCAGAAAATATAATTTGCTTTTAGTAGGAAATAAATATAAATTTCAATGGTGGTATGATAAACAGTTTGAATAAATGCCAACCAAACCCAGAGGTGAAACCCACCAACCTGTCCAAAAGCACTGTCACTTAACTTAAATATCACCAAGTCAGACATGATGATGAAACACAAACAGGGGAACCGCAACCTGAGAGCCTGCTATAAGTAACAGAAAAAGTTAACATCTCTCATCAGAGAAGCTTCATTATATTGGAATAACAATGCATCTATTCTCTCTATCTCTATCCATCCATCCACCATCAATCCCACATCCATAATATTGCAAAAATCTTTCTGTAAATTGACATAAAATATGGTCAAAATTGCTGTGCTAAGAAAAGCTGATCCTACTGCCGTTTACTAACATACTTAACATTTTAAAATATTTTTATGAACACACTGTTGACTTCACAAGTTTATAACTTAAGTACAAAAAATTTTTTAGAGCAAGGCTTTTCTTTCAAAGTACTCTAACAAAAGTAAATTCGCAGCAGAACATACAAGCATGAAGAAAATATCGCCAAGGGCAAAATTCTGCAACTGCTTTAAGAAGCAAACAAGAACACAAAAGATGTGTGCTGCAGCCATCTGGCTGTCCTCAGACTGTCACTGCCTCCTCTTTATCCCACCCCCTGGCCAGCCCACACCAGGGCCACAAAACTTGTGTCTGTTGCACAGCAAATGGGCACAATGCACTCAGAATGCAAAAGCTGATTTTTACACATAAACTGGTATCTTAATTTTTTCTCCACTTCAACAATTTTGTTGTTGCCGTTACGTATTCAGAGTGGGACTTCTCTGCAAAATCTCTAAGAGCTTCACTGTGATAAGATGTCCCCACATGAATGTATCTGTTTAGGTTCAAGAGAAAACCCCTTGGAAACCTTCATCTCTACTCTTCTGCATTTTCTGTTATAGCTGGGCACTAGGAGTGGACATTTAAATAAAGAACCCTAACAGTATTCCAGTTAAACCTTTACTCTTTTTTTGCTCTAAATTGCGCATTGTTTCCCCCACTTATTATTTAAAATAACTGCATTCATTTTTAATCACTGTCCTTGAAAGTCATCACGCTCACGGGAATTTTTCCTACCTTGGCCCATTCCATGAACATTTAGTGAGCAACTACTGTGGTGTCGAGAGCTTGCTGGACAATGGATGAGCAAAGTCATTCTTTTCCCACATGCTAGCAGAGACTGCCTGCTACATCAAACCAGAAACTCTGCAGTTTATAAAGAATCTTCTACAAGAAGGTAGGCATTTTACTTATTTATATACTTATTTGGGGAGGCAGAGAGAGATATGTCTGTAGGTATACAATTGCTTTCAAAGATGGGAAGAATTAAGGCTTTTAATGGAAATCTGTCTGGATAAAACAGGCCTCTGTACTCTGCTTTTCTGCAGGAGCCTGCGATAGGCAGACCCCCTGTGTCAGGCACATGCCCTCAGTGGTAATTCAGGTTTGCCTGGCAGCTGTGGCGGGGGGGTGGGGGGGGGCGGGGAGGGTGACAACACATGTCTGGTATACTTCTGCTTTCTTGCTGCCAATGGTTTCCCACCTCCCCTGCACCCCTCTCCATGTTCCAGGATAAGAAGGACTTGCCTAGATTATCAAGGGGCTGATTTTTAGTTTCCTTCTGGGTGTTTCTGCCTAGGATGACAGAGGCTTCTGATCTGGACAACAGTGGTAACCCTGGGACACACACAGTGAATCCAGCCATTGGGTTAGGGATCTGCTAATTGTTTAAGCCGGCACTGGTGTCTGGCCACCAGTTGGCAGACACAGCACATGGCTGCCTCCCAGGCCTAGGTTAGTACAGCTGGAGCCAGATGACAGCTCTGAGATATTCTTCCTGTGGCCACATCTGGCTCCTGGCTGCTCCAATTTGAAGCTCAACTGATTTTGTTGGTTTTTCTGGGAAAGTGTAGGCAACAGATGAGACCAGTCATATTAATTTGACTACATGCAGTTCGGTTTGGGACAAGATATCAGAATACAAACTCAGTGAAGGCAAGAACTTCATCTACCTTGCATGCTGTATCCTGTACAGAACAGTAGCTCCACATGGTAGTCATTCAATAACTATACATGCAAAGAGTAACACTAACCAGCCTGAATCACATTCCAGCTCCTCTGGTGCCACGGCAAACAGGTACACTGGCTAACCCTCCAGATGCACAGAGAAGAGACCCCAGGTAGCTGGCTCCACGTTAAATTTCACTCTGGGCACACTGACCCAGGAAGAAAGACAGTTGAGAATGAAACAATTCACACAGTCAGCGTAGCTGCGAAGACCTCCTGACAGTCCTTCCCTAAAGATAATGGACTCCCAGTATTCACCACATCCCAACTTTGGTAGTCCTTAAACTGCAAAACTTGGCAGCTATGGGCCCACAGTGGTTGCAAGTGACCTGAAAGTAGAAACTTGCCTTTTGGCCACCAGAGAAAAGACAAATGATGATGCAACTTTTCCTGGTACCTTTTCACCCCGTTTCCTTTCCCATGCCTCTCTTCCTGAATTCCCTGCCATTTACAATTCCCAGCTCCCTTCTACATTCAACTCTGACCCATCTCTAGGCTTTCCCAGAGCTCACCCCTTCCTCCCACTAGAAACACCACTATAATTTAGAAACAGGTGGAACCCACCATCTCAGCTCCTTGGCTAGACAAGTTTCTGATACTATGCTAACATGATGCTAGGGAACCTCTAATCATCAGGACAACAAAGCTCTGCTGAAAGCCCAGGAATATGATAAAGGAAGAGGGTTATCTAGTAGAAGCCTGGCATGGCGGTTGGCAGATGATACCACCTCCCCAATTCAGCAGGTTAAATTTCCTAAGACAAGAATGGTTGAAATGGCAGGTGACTTGGGTAAGCTCAGCATATGGTCTTCAAAGAACAAAGTTACTCAAAAGTTCCCTAGACGAAGCTGTGCCTGGACCCCTCCCTTTTCTGTCATGGAAAGCAGCAGGTGTGAAGCTTGGGATGGGGGCAATTCTCTTCAGCGAAGTGTAAATTTCTGAATGGCAGACAATTGGAGTTTCCAGGTCCCCTTGGAAGGAACCACTTACCCGAGGAAGGGTAGTCCAGGACAACCCACCCTGGAAATACCTCCCTCCTTCTTTGTTTTTGCTTTTTGTAATTACTTTAAAAATGGAAAATGTCTTTCCACCAATCACAATGAAAGTTTAAGCTAATCAAGGAAGAAGCAGTGTAACAGGATGCAAATGATGGACACCAAGTGCTTAGCTGGAACAGGCTACAAGGTCAAACAGCCAAAACAGAAAAATGTTTCTAAGTGGGGAAGATGGGGAGAGGGAGGCAAGGCTGAGGGTGTATAGGCTGGGTATCTTCATTTCTTAATGCTTTCTTCAGCTACCCCAATTAAAACCAAGTATTATATCACACGGTACTGCACAATATAGTTTAGTTTAGGATAGTTCATATCCTACAAGCATAGAATCAAGTGCCTGATTTCAAAACTCAGCTCTGCTCCCTACCAGGCTTGGGAACTCGGGCAAGTTACTTATATTCTTTGTCCCCAGTATGCACATCCATAAAATGGGTTTAATTATAGTCCAAAGTGCTTTTGAGGAATAAATGCATTATCTCCAAAAAACTACTTAGAAAAACACCTGGCACATGGTGAGTGCTAAAGAAATGACAGTGCCATTGTTTTAATCAGGGATACTGGAACTTGTGTAAAACTAAAGCTTCCGAAGCTTTATTCCCGCTACCTCCACAGTTGTTACTACTATCCAGTCAGGCGCCATGCTACAGGTTTAAAGAAAGGAAACGTACATCAGACTTTAAACTTCTTACGAACATAGTACAAAAAAAAAATCAAAATACTGATTTTTCCCTCAATATTACCTGGAGAATCATAGGTTTAAGATTAGGATCTCACCTACCTCAGGGGAGGGAAAGTCATTAGCTACAATACAAAAGAGCTGCAACCCAAACTTAGTGTCAGCTGCGTGACCCACCAATGACCAAAAAGGACTTTGGAGAGATGTTCAAAAAAGGCAAGAGGAACATCTAGTCTGGAACCCCATGGTATTCAGACATATCTCCTTGCATGTTTCAAGTCTGTGCATATAGATTCTCTTACTGATTTAGGATCTTAAACAGCTTGTTTATTTTTTTTTTAGTGGCTTTCAGCTCACCTTTAATAACACGTTTTTTTGACTTGGCTGAACTATGCCTCAGAAGAATTACAAGCGGGAATACGGCTGGGTGAAAGGTTCAGTGAACTAATCCACACCTGGTCCATGTAAAAAAAAAAGGCTCATATTTTCCATATAGAAACAAGTCTCTTTATATGAACCAGGCTTTTATTTAACTGCTACGGCACTTTCCATGCCATACAATCTTTTATGAGCCTCTTTAGTGGGGTGTGGAGAAGAACTACCACCTAGTCGTAGCTGTGGCTTTATCAGTGACAGAAATGAACAATAATCACAATAATAATAGGAAAGTGCAAACCTCATTCAGAATAGGAAATGGTAGACTTACAGTAACAAAAATTCCTTGACCAAGTTTTAACAATGACAAAAGACAAAGATGTCCCTCAAGAAACAGACCAGAGATCAAGTGAGAATTACTGTGCCTTGATGACCAAAATTCAGATTTCTACTGTACCAACTGTATGACCCAAACTTTTTTTTAATCCTCACCCAAGGACATGCTTACTGATTTTTCTTTTTGAGAGAGAGAGAGGGGAAGAGAGGGAAAGAGTAAGGGAGAAAAACATCAGTGCCAGAGAGAAGCATTGATTGGTCGCCTCTAGTACGCACCCCAACAAGGCACCAAACCCACAATCCAGGCACGTGCCCTGACAAGGAATTAAATCCACGACCTTCCAGTTAACAGAACAACGCTCTAACCAACTGAGCCACACTGGCCAGGGCAAATACCCAGACTTTTAAGTGGAAAAAGTAAGGCTTAGATGAAAAACATCTCAGAAGAGAGAGAAGAACGCATGTTCTAGGTAACTCTGAGGGGGGTCTAGTCCAGCCACTGCCTCCTGGGGAGTGGATCAGTGGTGTGAGAGGCCACGCAGGGGGTGTGGATGAAAGCAGGGACAAGAGCCTCTGACTCCCAACAAAGGTGGAAAAGCAATGGCTAGAAAATGTGGAGGCTGGGAACATCAATCATACTATTTGAGGCCAGAATCCAAACAAGCTCCCTCTCTGCTCCAGAGTCAACCACATCAGTATTCCAGGCATCTTGTTTTTTTCCTCAGTTTTATTTTTAAGAAAATCCTTTTAATAAACTCTAGTTTGAAGTAAGTGGACAAGAAGATATTTCTACACCTTAGATAAAAAGAAGCAAAGTGACTGGAGAGAACATTTCCCCGGAAGGCAGGACAGTGTCTCTATTCCTAGAGCCACCACTAAATCAGCTAGGATTTGGTAAGCTCCTTTCCTTCTGCAGACCTGAGTCTCCTTGTGGAGACAAGGAGTGGCACTCGGGGACAATGTCCCCCTGGTATACAGCAGTCACCCAATTGAGTTGTTAAAATACTGACATACATGAGTACTGGTTGGAAAATGCCTTTGCCCCCAAGCTATCTGAGTACAGGCTTGGCCACTACCCTAAACGTCCGAGAATCCTCAAAAGCACACCAGGATTGCCCAGTGACCTGCTCCAGTGCAGTGCCCAGCATCCATCCTGGATGCCCGATGCCTGTGCTGTACCCATTAGCTATAATGGCCATTACCCCAGATGCTTTGAGAGGTCTTTTCCCAAGGCTATGATGAAAAGACCACTGGGCCAGGCTATGCCCTGGTGGAAGCCACAACCTGGGGTACAGACAAAGACAGGAGAGTTGTGACAAGCAGAACAACAACTTATGAGGGGCCCACCTTCTACCTCAAGTCACTTCCCTCACTTGGGACATCTATATGTAGGCTGTCTTATGAGGCAAATCAGTGGAATCTTAGGGCAAATTCCAGGGGTCACCTTTGTTTTCAAAAGCTGGAAAGAAATACATCATTGTGAACCAACTCTTAAAGTGAAATCCTGAGCTCAGAGGGAAATTACCAACACATGTAATCAAATTATATTTACCACAGAAATTTCTAAGAGCTCCTGCTTTCTACTCTGCTTTTCCAACTCTTTAGGAAAAGGAATATTTCTCTATCCAATGTTTCAAATTTCCACAGAAAAGCTGAGGTATTATACATGCTGAAATATATAGGAAAGGAAAAAAGTTTCCCATTATTATTGTTTCCTCCATTCTCCATCCCTTGTATGCCACCATTATTCAAAAGTCACTCAAAAATTTTGCTGGCTGACATGACGCCATGCCGTCACTTGATCAGGTGTGGGGTACCACATGGTATGAATAAATACTTATCCACAACCGCATATTAAATGGGAATTTGCAAAGGCAAGCTCTGGAGACAAAGACGTTTCTATATAGAAATATTAACTAAGAATTTAAGTAAATGGCCCCACTGGAAAAAAAAAACCATTCTAAAGTAGCAATATAAACTATATTTAATAGCAACAAAAAATATTTTCCTTTTGGGAAAGCAATTTGGGTTTCTAAAAATTACTGCCTTTCACGTGACTTAATATGGTATGCCTAAATTATTTCATTTCCTAAAACACAGATGCTGAGCCCCCAACTTCTACTTTGTGAGAGTTAACTTTTTAAATTACTCTTCTCCCCAATATAATATTCGGATAAAAAACTACTTTGGTACCTTTTCCCCCTACAATTGTTATTTTCTTATAAGCTTGAATATCACACATCCCCAAAAACGTATGTTCCCAAGGAAGGAAAAAAGCCAGGCTCTAGAACTAATACACAATGAAAAATGAATTTAAAGCAGCCTTCTGGTCTGACATAAGAATATAAAAATGATATGAGCAAGAACAGCTTAGTTTACATACTTTTCAGTCACAGCTGCTGCTCCGAAACCACAATACCTTTAAAATGACATTTCAAGGAAACAGATACGGCGTGGCTTTAGCCATAGCTTGATGTAGCCCACACTGATTTAAAGGGGCCTCTCTCTTCATGCACAGACTTTATATAGCCGGGTATACTAGCACAATTAAAGAAAACAGTGATTCATTTTAAACAGGGCAGTGATAAAAAGAGTGAATTACAAATAACTCTACCCAGCAAGACTTTTTTTCTTTCCCCATGAAAACCATAAGACGCAGACAGGAAAACAGAGTTTTGGGGAGAGAAGGAACAAGTCTACACTTCCTGCTTAATATTTAATTGGGTGCTAAAGATTTTTTGAAGAGACCTCTGCACCTCCAGTGACAGGCACATGAGAGGCTCCTTTCTCTGCAAGAGACGCAGGCACTTCCCTGAATAAACGAAAATAACATACAATTAAATCAGACTATTCAATTAATAAATTACTTTGGTGGACCTTGCAGGCCAAGTCCTATTTAATTACATAATTTCAAAAATATTTGCACATTGCAATCACCAAAATTGGCTTTGAGGTTTCATAATACACACTTAACACTTGAGTAGGAGAACAAATTTATTTAATAAATGCAGCCCTAAGTGCTAGAAGGCCATACCACTGAAACTGCAAAATCACTTAGCACATCCTCAGAAAAAGCAAATAAACTTTCCTACTATTTAGACATAGGCTGCTGTTGAATGTCAGGAGAGGCAGGCAAAGATTTTGCTTTCCTCTGTCCTATGTTGCCTGTAAATCTGACCACTTGGAGAGGTAATTAAAATGGAGCTAATGGACAAAATGGTTCCAGTTAGAGATAAATTAAAGATAAACTAAGGTGGAGGATGTCAAGTAGTAAAAGCCCCTCATCAGGTAAAACAGAGAGGTCATATTCCCTCCCCACTTCTCACTTCTTAGAACAACAAAATGCATCAGAAATTAACTTCGTTACCAAGCATAAAGATGTGTTCCATTAGGAAAGCACACACAAATTCAAGGGTGAGAGGTCTTTCATAAAAAGGATAGAATTACACTGAAACCAAAAAGAGGGTAGCAGCATTTCCAGGGCCTGCATTGCTTACATTTGTCCTGGGGCCAAGGTACTGCCTGGAAGTGAAGGGTCTGGAGGCCACCAAAGCACTTGGGCACTACTAGCTCACCTTCATATTTTGATGGAAATCTTTGTCAAGCATGTTTATTTCCAATAACCACTGCATGGTTTACATGCACAATGGCCTCAGCTTTCTGAGCAGTGTGGAGCTGATTCGATTTACATCAAAAGTCCCCAGACCACCATGACGAGGTGATTGTTTTTGTTTGGAGCTCTTACCCTTACAGATTTCTGACCCATGCAATCCAACTTGCTGCTTCCTCTGGCCTGTTTTTTACATCCAAATAGCCTCCACGTTGCTGTTAGAAAGGCATCTAACAAACTTTGTAAAAATTTTCAGTAAGGTTTAAGTAAAAGATTCTGGTGAGATTTTCAGATCTCTATCATCACACAAAACAAGCACATTTGTATTCGTCCCATGTCCCTTTCACAAATTTCTGGAAAGAGTTGCCTATAATCTTGACGTGCCTTCTTCACCTCTCACACCTCCTCAGTCCTCACCACAGCACTGAACCTCTGCTGCCAAGGTTACTCAGTGTTCAGTCTCTCCTGATTCGGTCCATTGGCTGCCCTCAGGAGGGTGACACTGTCTTCTCCTCTGCAGGGTTCCATCTGGGACTCTGGCTTTCCATTGTCACCAAAACCTTTCCTCCACCTGCTTCTCCCCACATGCTCTCCCCTCAGTGACATTACACTCTCTACCAGTAGATGAGGCAAATGCTGTGGAGGCAATTTGGCACCCTCTCCACCACAGCCAACAACCATGCCAGCTCCATTGTCTTTTCTGCATCCCAGTTGAGACTCACTAGCCCACATGAGAGCCTTGCATGGACTCCTGCCATGGCCTCCTCAAAGCTCTTTCCTGCCTTTGCTCTCCTCAAACATGCCTACACAGAAGACAAACTCATCTTGCAAAACATAAGTTTACTAAGTTTTCTCAATTTCTGGATAGCTTCCTCACCACATGTTAATATTTTTGATACTGGATGCATCTCAAATTGATGTGAAAGCTTAATGTCGCTGCCTCCCAGACACAGGTCCCACCTCCACTTAAAAGATTCTTGGCTTCTGAAAGCCCAGAAAGCCAAGTTAAAATGTCCAAAGGTACTCAGAGGGCTCTTTCAGATGTTCACCACTGCCTGTTCCCTCACTTCCATTCTTCCGTCAACAGGTATGACTGCACACTCCACACACTCGTCTCCAAGCCTTCACACAGAGCCAGTCTTTCACCACCCATCACTCTGACCCCTCTTCTCCTAGAGAAATTACCTGTCCCACGTATTTCGGGCACAAACACCATGTCCTTCTAGAACCATTCCCTAATCTCTCTTGAGATCTATGCTCTGTTATTTGTTCCACTGGCATATAGTGTTCGTCCTACTGCAGCAATGATTAAATTTCATTGTAATGCTGTAATCACTAGTTTAATTGAGATATAATTGACATAAAATATATTAGTTTCAGGTGTAAGATTAATATATCTTCTTGAATACATAAAATTGATGAATTCTGATAAAGTTAATGACAACAATTCTTTGGTTCCTTCATAAAACCAACTCTTCTCAGGAAATAATCTTTTAAAAAATGTTTTCTCTTTTTTTTATTGTTGTTCAAGTACAATTGTCTCCATTTTCTCCCACCACTCCCACCCACCCCAGCCATTAGTAAATAATCTTAGTTCTTCTCGCCACTAAAATCATTCAGCAAGGTGAAGTCACGCAGACCGATTGCATCTCCATAGTATTTGTTCACAACTCTGAAAATATAAAAAATGTTATCATGGCTGATATTAATGTGAATGACTGAGATATAATTTGAAGAAGAACATCTTATGTTCCCTTGAAGTAAAATCACCTTATTGTTCATAATACAGAGCAAAGAAAACAGAATAAGCAAGGAAGCTATAAGGATTTAATCAAATAGACTTCTTATAAATAAGAATTGAGATTCACTATCCACCAAAAATGCAATTACCCGTCTCTACTAATAGTACCCTAATTTAAACTGCACATGAAGAAAAGCTTTCAAGTTATAAGACAATTTTATATTAAGGTCTCAGATGAACCTTAATGCCACTCCCTTTCCTGGCCCTGTGGTCTGCTAAACTTCAGCCTTAATAATCTCATCTCATGTCCCACTTCCAGCATCTCCAACTTTGCAGCCAGCCTCCGAAACAGTTGAAAAGAAAGAGCTGTCACGTGTTGCACCTCTGACCTCCTATCTTTGGTATATTTGCTAATGGTGTTAAAACAAGAAACCTGGTACCAGCCAACAACAGCCCCAGACTCAAGAAATGATATAACTTAAGTGACCAAAGAGCAAAAGCCAACCTCTGGAAATGTGACATGACAGGGCCACAGAATATTCTTTCTGGGTTTCATATTTTCAGAACCCAGAACTAAAAATATCAGAAGTTTGTTGCTTATAATGTAATTAAAGATAATTGGTAGATGAAATCAAATTTTGTTTTTCATAATTATGACTTGGCTGAGTCATTTAACTTCTCTGATCCTCAATAATTTCTTCATCTATAAAATGGGTGAGAAGATCTCTATGAGAGTCAAATGTGATTGTATGTTCTGATCCAAGGTAGGACTTTCAACTGTGTGTGTGAACCAGAAAAGAGAGCTATTTTTGATACAGCTCCTACATTATTCATTCAGGTATTTAGCAAATAATGTCAGTGAAGCCCATGCTGTGCCACGTGGAAGGTCAAGAGGAATCAAACTTGGTCCCTTCCCTCAGGAGCTCATAGTCAAGTTCTATGGTATCCAAAATAGTGGTCGTTAGGGATATTTTAATTAAATCACAGGTGGCTATTTTACTTAAAATTAAGTGAAAACTAAAAATCCAGTTCCTTAGCTAACACAATTCTAGTGCGCAAGAGCCACACATGGCGACTAGCTACACATTGGCTAACTTGTTGGAGAGTGTACAATATTTTATTACTGCAGAAAGTTTTACTGAGCAGCTCTGATCTAGAGAAGCAATAAAGTGAAGTACACAGGTGAATATTAAAATGTCATGTAATATAAGTGATGAAGAATAGGTAAGTTTTGTTTTTGTAGAGCAGAAAGGGGGAACCAGGTGGAGTAGACAACAGAAGGGGGAGCCAGGTGGAGTGGACTACATGTGCAAAGGCATGGAATAATCAGGAGGCACTGTGAGTCCCAGGAGGGTGTGCAAACAACTTTTCCCATCAGGAAGCACTGGCCAGAGATTATAGGGAACCTATCCATGTGATAATGTCTTATGTGGCTCAGCTCTGGTTCTGAAAACAGACAGATGTGTGTTCGGCGTGCAGGAGACAAATCCACGGATGGGTCTCCCACGGGGAATCAGGCATGCATTGCTCCTAGGCCGCTTTGAAACTTGCTCTTGCTAAAAAGCTCCCTTACCTGGGATCGAGACAGCAGAAGCTTACTTTGATTTGTGCTAGACTTTCAAAGTACAGGTGTAACCAGCTAAGCCGCCTCTCCCCTCTGTATTTTATCTTTGAAGTGATTAGTAACATTCTTTCCCTTGTTATCTATAATAGGTAACCACCCAAAGCAAACCTGTGCATAGTAAATGAAGACCATCCTTGATGTGTGTACATCCTTGATATACCTAGAGTGTCAATAAAAGCCTGTCCAGGCAGAGGTCAGGGCCCTCTCTATCTCTCTCTCTGAGAGAGTGGCCAGGCCGGTCCTCTCTTACTGAGAGAGCAGCCAAGCTAGCAGTCTCTTTCTCACTTAGAGAGTGGCAGCGCCATCCCTTTTTCTCCACCGGATTCCTTTAGCCCATGTGAATTTGTTCATCGTTCATCATTTGTCTGGAGATATAGGACAATCATCTACAATACACTGTCCCGCAGGACGGGACAGCATCAAGAGATGAGCCTGGAGGGGAGTGATTAGGAGACAAGAAAGGCCTCACAAGCCAAAGAAGGAGTAAGGACTTAATTTAGAACATAGTAATGAAGCAGTAGAGCACCCCATCAGAAGTGTTTGATAGAAAACTAACCATGCAGTGGTTGTCAACTCTGGAGGTGCACATGAGAACTCTACAAAGCTTCTGGAAATGCTGGTGCCTTGCCCTAATCGAATTAAATCCATTTCTGGACTTGGAACCTGGACCTCAGTAAGTGTTAGAACCCTAAAGTGACTTAAGTGCACAGGGTTGAAAACCAATGAAGATGACAAGGAACTGGGATTGTGGTTAAGCTGGAATAAAGAAGTACAAGAAAGTCTACTGCAGCTGTCCTAGAAGAGGTGATGGTGACCTTACCTAACACAGGAACAGGGGGGATGAAGAGGAAATGCTGATTTTGGTAGAAGTTTCTAAGACATAATTAATACAACTAGAAATGAATAGGAGCAATCAGGGAAGAAATAAACAGAATACAGTATGAAAACTCTGTCCCATGGCAATAATGACCAATGGGGAGAACAGTGGCAACAGCCCAGTGTTAGAGGCAGGGCTCTACTCCTCAGACCATCTGGTAGCAGGTCCAGCAGCCAGAGACAAGATTTGCCTGCATCCTGCTGACGAATTAAGTGAGAGAGTGAGCACAGATGATGAGTGCTCGCAGAATCTGTACAGAGTAAAATATTTTCCTTTAAACCGCAACCTATCAGAATATTGAAAAGACATTCACTTTTTCAGTTAGGCTCCCTCCTCAACTATTCCACACTGCACACCAGTGCCCCCATCAGCCTGGCAGTACAAACAGGACACAGACATCCTGTCCTAGCAGTACCACTGATTGCCTATATGGACTTTAACAAATCATCTGACTCTAGGCCTGGGCTTCAATGCTGTAACAGTCAAAGGGGAGAGCTGGACTAACACAAGGTGCTGCCAGAGATCCCTCCAGTGTGGAACATTCTATGACACATTATAGTCTAAAGAACAGAAAGTCACATAAGTTTATAATAACTTTTAGCACTTACCTACACACTAACTTATATAAAATTATATTTATTTATATTCCAGAAATATATATTTCTGAGATTATACATATACATTTCCTAAATTATATACAGATTCCAAATATACAAACACACACATATTTCTTTTTGTCTCAAAAAGACATATTCAACATATTGTTTAGTCTTTGTATAACAATTACGTTTTTCCCTTGCCAGGCCAAGGTAAGGAGTTGCAAACTCAATGCCTGTCAGGACAGGAGGCTGGCCACATTAATGAGTAAAGCAGTCCAGTAGGGAATGACAAACTCTGTGCCACGCACCAGCTGAAGGGGACAGCCACCGTCTGGCTCCAAGCCCCAGCTGCCATATGGGAATGTGAACCCAGGTTAGTTGTACTTTTCTTTCAAAACTCAGAAATTGTTTTAGGTGTAATCTCTTTATATTTAAATGCTGGAAACCAGCACAAATAAATTTAAAATGTGGCGCAGACCAAACACAACGTTTCTGAGGCTACCGGTATGTGCCCTGCCCTGAAGTATGCTACCCTTCCGTGGCTTTTAAACCTGCAAAACATAAAACAAGAAAGAAGTCCTATTAAGTTCATATGACAGAGTTCTGACCTCTGGTTTCTAAGTTAAGTTTGACCAGCAACACTAGTCAAAGACTTATAGCTGCCATTCCACAAAGTGCCTATAAAGAAATCTCCTACAAAGTGCATTTGTGTGGGGTTTGAATGAAGACTAGAACATCTGACAAATAAATTCTCTGTGTACCAAATATCAGGTGGATTTTAACACTTAAAGATAAAAACATGACATTTTATATTCTGTTAATAGCAGCCATATATCCTTCAGTGAATTCAAAATAGAAAAATAGTTTTTTGGACAGCAATATCACTATATTTTTTGCTTTCAAATGAAAAAAATTCTTCTCTTTTCAATATACCTTTTTTTAATGTGGAGTGCTTGCTAAGCCATCTGGCACTCATTAGCAGGAGGAGACCAGTGCACATGGAGTATTCCATACTACAGGCCAATGTGTCAACCATCATGCTGTAGTAACATGATCTTCTGCTGCTCGATCACCTTTACACCATTGTCAGAGTGGAAGGAGAGTCAGTGCTAATGAAAAGGAGTTTACATTCAGAAGGGTTGTCTTATACATACCCAATGGTTGAGAAATCCATGTGAAAAGCATAAAAAGAAACCCAGATGAAAAACAACAATCCAATAGTATTTACAATAAAACTCCCATGATCCCCCCCAAAAATGCCTGGTAGCAACCTGGATTCCAAGTGTATTTTATAATGATTGTGATGGCAGAGTTGATAGTGCTCTGGTGCTCAACATAAAACCTATACAGTTCTTCAAAAGGGGAGAACGTATTTTTAAAGAATGGAAGGAAGGAAGGGAGAATATGAAACTAGGTATTTGGGCACTTGATTCCAGTCTGTCTCACTCAAATGCAACAAAAACAAGAAAGGCTTTCTTGTCATGCTCACAAGTTGCATGTCTCAGGTGGTAAATAGCAAGATAAGCTTTAAGCAAATCCCTAAACCTCGCTAGTACCTGTAAGGAAGGAAGAAAACAAAGGCTGTAGGAGTTGGAAAAGATGGGCTGTACTAGGCTGTCTAGTATAGGAGGGTCAGAATTCTAAATCTGAAGGAACCTACAGGAAAGGTGTGAAAAGAGATGATAAACTAAACTTATAATAGCAGCACTAGGAAGAGAAGAGATAATTAGAAAGCAATGCTCCAGGCACAGCACTACACTGTTCTTATTCCCATTTAACAAGTGAGAAAAGTAAAATCCAGCATGGTAACTAAGTCCAAGTCACATAGCTGATAAATGGCATAGCATGGATTTGAATCCTACTATCCCTCCTAGAAGCCAGTATCTCAACCACCACCCTCTACTGTCTCCTGAAGTTGGAGACAAAATTGAATAAAAGACAGTAAAGACAAAACCAGAGATGAGAAAACAAAGGATGCCTTCAGAAATGCTTGTGGAGGGATGACTTTGAAAAATTAATGCAGGGACAGTCATTCCAAAGAGAGAAGTGAGGTTGACTCACTATATTGAAATGGGTCTCCCTGCTGCCAATTGAGAGGCCAGTGGTTTTCTTTTTAATTTGCCACCTGTAACAGAATTAACTATGCTTAAATATGTACCCACAAATTATTAAATTTGACCACCAATCAATTTCTCAAAGTTATAAACAGACCAAATGATCTCTTGTAAAGGGTATGATATATAAGTATGCATACATGAGTGTTTACTGATGACAAATTATATCTGAATCTCAAAGTACTTCTAATCTAATTCTCACTCTTTTGTTAATTATAATTAGCTCTTTCAAAATCAGCTGTACATGTATGTTTATCATTTATTACCAATATGTAGAAAAATTTTTCTGAATAAGAAATGTTCTCTCAGGACCTTCCTCTATCCTTCTATACATAAAAGGAGGCCATATAAGTACCTCAAATATTGTTATTTAAAACTACATCAGAAAGTTCATTCATTAGCATTAGAGATGTTCATAATTATTTTTCACTGGTGAAATAAGCAGTATTCAAGACACATGATTAGCTGAAAAGACTGTGTATCGAAACCTAAGAACCTCATACCTTTGGAATGACACAGGGGTCTAGATCTCATTTGGTACTATGAAAGCACTCTGACAACTTTCATCTAGAAAGTTAGCCAATTCTGCCATCGAAATAGTATTATTTGCTCCTCAGAGTAAATATTTTATATGAGATACCTGCTGCAATATGTGAGTGTGGCAAAGAGAGACTTCAGGCCTCAAAGAAACAAGCTGTATGACTTTCCTGGTCTTGCTTCCTACTACATCTCTGTCCACATGGCAGAATTCTGGATAAAACTTGCATTAAATACAATATTCCACAGGGCAGTGGGAGTATGAGAGGAGGAAATGCATACCTTTGTCTACTGCTAACCACTACTATTTTGGCCAAGAGACTCTGACAGTTTTGGAATGGTCAAATTGGCTCAGTTCAGTTCTTCACACCCTTATCCTTGGCTGACTGACTTTCTAGCACCTGAGCATCAGCACAGTGCTGACTGATCAGCATGAATGTGACTTCATTAATCTGCTTGGTTGTGATGGTTGGAAACTTGGAATAAATGATCCAGTCAAACGCCGAGATCTCCTTTCACAAAGTATGAACCCATTAAATATCACAAAACAGGACTGCCCAAGGGGATCAGAGATCAGTAACTACAAAAAGAACCAGAAAACAATGAACAAAATGGCAATAAGTACATAACTACCAATAATTACTTTAAATGTAAATGGATTAAATTCCCCTATGAAAAGACACAGAGTGGCTAAATGGGAAGAAAAATAAAACCCATCTATATGCTGCCTATAAGAGACTCAATTAAGACATAAGGACACACAAAGACTAAAAGTGAATGGATGGAAAAGGACATTCCAGGCAAATGGAAACCAAAAGAAAGCCAGAGTAGCTGTACTTACATCAGAAAAAATAAACTATAAAACAAAGACTGTAGTAAGAGACAAATAAAATTTTTATATAATGATAAAAATGTCAATCAAAAAAGAAGATGCACCCAACATAGGATCACCAAAGTATACAAAGCAAATATTAACAGACCTAACAGGAGAAATAAGCGGCATTACAAAAATTATATGGAACTTTAATACCCTACTTACATCAATAGATAGGTCATCCAGACAGAAACTCAATAAGGAAACATTGATCTAAAATGACATGTCACATCAGAAGAACATAACAGATATTTGCAGACTATTCTATTCAAAAGCAGCAAAGTACACATTCATCTCAAGTGCACACAGAACATTTTCCAAAATAGATCATAAGATAGGCCATACAATAAGCCTAACTAAATTTATAAAAATTGAAATCATATTTAGCATATTTTCAGAGCACAATGGTAATAAAACTAGAAACTAACTACATAAAGAAAACTGGGAGCTATAGGGCCCAGAAGCCATGCTTGAATTAGTGGGTGCACCAACCTATGCCAACCTGTTCCAGTGCTGGTTGTGACAGCCATATTACCATTTTTCACCTGAGGTCTGGCTCTACCAAGTAGAATATGCTTTTAAGTACATTAACCAGGTGGCCTTACATAAGCAGCTGTCAAAGAAAGAGACTGTACAGTAATTGTCACACAGAAGAAACTCCCTGACAAATTACCAGGTCCCAGCACAGTGACTCACTTATTCAAGATAACTGAAAATATTGGCTGTGTTTTCACATTCCATGACAGGAATGACATTTGACAGTAGATTTCAGGTACAGAGGGCATGCTATGAGGCAGCTAATTGGAAATACAGGTATGTCTTTGCGATTCCTATAGAGATGCTACATAAAAGAACTGCTGATATTTTTCAGGTCTAAACACAGAATGCTGAAGCCTCTTGGTAGCTATGTGATTTTATTTGATAAAGATGTAGAACCAGCCCTCAGGTGCACATGTGTGATTCTATAGGTTACCACTGTGGTTTTAAAGCCACCACGGCAGGAGTTAAACCTCATCAACCTGTTTTCTTAAAAAAAAAGTGAAGAAAAAATCTGGACATTTGAACACACAGTGGAAACTGCAATTATATGTCTGACAACTGTTCTGTCAATTGATTTCAAACCTTCAGCAATAGAACGTGGAGTAGTTACAGTTGAAAATCCTAAACTCAGGATTCTTACAGAAGCAGAGATTGATGCTCACCTTGTTGCTCTAGCAGAGAGTCTAAGCATTGTAGTTAGTTTACCAAATCTGCGATGCCACTTGCCTGTACGTTTGTCACAGTAGACCAACTTTACAGAGGCCCTTAGATTGAAAAAGGAACCTCTCTCCCACTCCTCCTGCCACTGAAGTGTTTAGAACTCTATAGAAATAAAAACAGTGTTTTGGGAGGAAAAAAGAAAGAAAACTAAAAAATTCACAAATATGTGGAGATTAAGCAACATATTACTGAACAACTAATAGGTCAGAAAAGAAATCAAAAGAGAAACAAAAAAATGTCTTGAGACAAATAAGAAAATGTAACATACACAAATTTATGGATGCAGCAAAGGCAGTTCAAAGAGGGAAGTTCATAGCAATAAATGCCTATCAAAGAAACAAGAAAATATTAAATAAACAACCTAACTTTATACCTAGGAACTAGAAGAAGAACAAAGAACCCTAAAGTTGGTAGAAAAAAGAAAGGCAAAGATTAGGGCAGAAATAATAAAAGAGATTAAAAAGACAATAGAAAATATCAATGAAACTAAGAGCTGGTTCTTTGAAAAGATAAACAAAATTGACAAATTTATCGCTAGACTCACCAAGAAAAAAAAAGGGAACTCAAATAAATAAAATAAGCGAACTTCTGGCCAAGATGGAGGCATAGGTAGACACACTGTGCCGCCTCTCACAACCAAAAGAAGGACAACAAATTTTAAAACAAAAAACAACCAGAACTAACAGAAAATCGAACCGTATGGAAGTCTGACAACCAAGAAACTAAGAAACTTACATCCAGACCGGTAGGAGGGGCGGAGAGGACTCGCGCGGCGGGGCGGTGGCTGGCGGATCCGGGAAAGGCACGGCGGGCCAGGAGAGGTGGCGGCTGCGGCCCAGGCGTCCC
>VMDR010010350.1:0-31010 GCA_007922815.1 Macrotus californicus | reverse complement strand
TACTTTCCATGACTTCTACTGTTCAGTTTTTTTAAAAAAATTAACACACTTTATCTATAATCAAAAAAATTTTAATGGCTTTCTTAACATTATAAAAGTCTATTTAACACAATGAATAACGATACTCACATTAGCAAAAGTGTAAAGAATCAGACTCATGCTCATGAAAGTAATTTGGACTGGAAAACTGAAAATGTGATAACATTTAAGTCGATATCCCTTTTGCTACCTAAATGACTGGAAATTAACAGCTAGGATCCCTGGGAAATACAGAGGAAGAATCTGTAAGAAATACTAGACAAATTAAGTCCAGGAAATTTAAGTATGACTAGGACTAAAAAAGAGGAAAAAAATAAAGAACTCCAAAATAAAGATAAGATAGGAAGCTACCACTGAGTTTCACAAAGCTCTGAAATTGCTGGTTGCTACCCCATCACATCTTCTGAGTTACCTTATGTACATTGTTCTGCAGATAGAGTCCCCAACGTGTTAGTTCATTGTTGGCTGTCTCATTCTTTGAAATTTTCTGTATCAAGCATTCTAAAGCACTATGGTGCTGTTTGGGGCTCAGGTTGATGTGCTGGGTCAGATCCTAAATACAATGAAAATGAAGATAATTACTTTTAAGTATTACTTTCTTCAGTATGAGGTTAAATAAATCCCAATGACTCTTGTTTTCTTTTTTCTAAATATATTTTATTGACTATGCTACTACAGTTGTCCCAATTTTTCCCCCTTTGCCTGGTACCCCGCATTCAGCCCACAATCCCCCCCTTAGTCCATGAGTCATACATATAAATTCTTTGGCTACTTTATTTCCTATACTGTTCTTAACATTACCCTATTTTGTACCTACCAATTTGTACTTCTTAATCCCTGTACCTTTTCCCCATTCTCCACCTTGCCCCTCCCAGCTAATAACCCTCCAAATGATCTCCATACTATGATTGGTTCTGTTCTGCTTGTTCGCTTAGTTTGCTTTTTAGATTCAGCTGTTGATAGTTGAGTATTGCCATTTTAATATTCATAGCTTTGATCTTCGTTTTCTTATATAAGTCCCTTTAACACTTCATATAAGGGCTTGGTGATGATGAACTCCTTTAGTTTTACCTTGTCTGTGAAACACTTTATCTGCCCTTCCATTTTAAATGAAAGCTTTGCTGGATAGAGTAATCTTGGATGTAGGTCCTTGCTTTTCATCACTTTGAATACTTCTTGCCAGTCCCTTCTTGCCTGCAAGGTTTCTTTTGAGAAATCAGCTGATGGTCTTATGAAACTACTTTGTAGGTAACTCCCTGCTTTTGTCTTGCTGCTTTTAAGATTGTCTCTTTAACCTTTGGCATTTTAATTATGATGTGTCTTGGTGCGGGCCTCTTTGGGTCCAACTTATTTGGGACTCTCTGTATTTCCTGGAGTTGCGTGGCTATTTCCTTCACCAAATTAGGGAAGTTCTCTTTCATTAGTTTTCCAAGTAAGTTTTCAACTTCTTGCTCATCCTCGTCTCCTTCTGGCCCCCCTGTGATTCGGATGTTGGTACGTTTGGAGATGTCCCAGAGGCTCCTTAGTCTGTCCTCGTGTTTTGGATTCTTTTTTTCTTCTCGCTGTTCTGATTAAATGCTTTTTTCTTCCTTGTGCTACAAATTGATTTGATTCTTGGCTTCATCCCCTCCACTGTTGGTTCCCTGCAGATTTTTCTTTATTTCACTTAACGTCATGTTCATTTCTGCCTGGGTCATTTTTTATGCTGTTGCTGTACCCAATGAGTTCTTTGAGCATCCTAATAACCAGTGTTTTGAACTACGCATCTGATAGGTTGCTTATCTCCATTTTGTTTAGTTGTTTTTCTGGAGTTTTTGTTCTGTTCTTTCATTTGGGTCAGATTTCCTTGTCTCTTCAATTTGGCAGCCTCCATGTTTGTTTCTGTGTATTAGCTACAGCTGCTCCAACTCCCTGTCTTAGTAGCATGGCCTATTATTGAAAAGTGTACCTATAAGTTTTATGGGGCAGGGCCTTAGGTAATTGCCAGGGTGGGGCAAACCGTGTCACTGCTCTGTGGCTCTGTGTGGAGGAGGGCTCAGACAGGGAATGATGCTGCTGCCTGGCCTCTGGATTTCTGCCTAGGAGGAAGCTGTTCCCCGGTGCTCAACCTGTTGCTAGAGACTTCAGTTTCTTTCTATATGCCATTCGTGCCCTTCCAGCTGTTGCTGCAGTGCTGAATCCCAGAGGGGTAGGGTCTGCATAAGTCCTAGGACTCTTGCAGGCCCTTTAAGAGGAGTCTCCTGGGAATGGTGCAGTTTCTTGCACTTCTCCAACCCCCACTGGTTTTTATAGCCAGAAGTTATGGGGACTTATCTTCCTGGCGCTGGAAACCTGGGCTGGTCGTCTGGTCTGGGGTTGGGACCCTTCACTCCTGAGGCATCCCTCCCAATTTTTATCCACCATATGTGAATGTGGGACCACCCATTCTGCATCTCCACACCTCTCTTTGTGTCTCCACCCCTCCTACCTGTCTGAATGTGGCTTCTTTAAATCCTTGATTGTTGGATTTCCATGCAGGTTGATTTTCTGACAAATCTGGGTGATATTTATTTTATAGTCTAGTTGTAATTTTTGCTGTTAATTGTGTGTGGAGGCAAAGCGTATTTACCTACACCTCCATCTTGACTGGAAGCTTCAATGTTTTCATAAGAAGCCTTCACACTGAAATCTACAGAAATTTTCAAATATCTCCAAGGACTTTAATAAATATCTCTTGGTAATGTTAATAAGGTATAAGATTAAAATTTTAATCATAAAAGAATTTTAAATGTTGTTATTTCTTTCTCCCTCGTGACATCCAAGTCTTATCACTTTTTCAATGCCATGTTCTGAATTTAAAATTCCTAAGAGATTCTATGAAATAAGAGCAAAGGGGGGGTGTGATTTACCTATTTAATATTTGGGAAACATAACAGAATGGAAAACCACATCCAGTCTTACACTTTATGCCATACTGCAACAGCCATTTAACGTCACTTTTTTGGCCAGAGGTTAGCCAATGACAGTTGCTTTCTAAATATTTATTGCTGAATAAATATCTAGTAAGTGTGCAACAAGTGTGTGCAAAGATTCCGGATCAAATTACGTGAATTTATTTATTTATTTATTTATTGTTCTGGGACTAACAAATCATATAGCTGTTATTCCCCAAGAGGCAGTCCATGTAAGTCTACAAAGCTATACAGATAGCTCTGTGGTCATGAAGTCATTAAGCAACCGGGGAGTTGTAAGGAAGGACCCACAGATTAAAAGCAGAAGTATCAGAAGGTACACATGAAAGAAACCTCTTACAGGAATTTCAAGCATCCTGTCATGTCCAGCCCTTTGTGACGTACTAACAATCCTGTGTGGCATCTGAGACCAGCATGGTCCAAGGGTTAGACAGACAAGGGCTGGAGGAGTAAGGTAGCAGTGGGTCTCGCACATGGAGAGAGCCAGCAGCCACAGACAGTGTGTAGGTGAAGTACTCAGTGTCTGGACTCATCTGCTCCTCAGCTACTTCCTACAGAAACTGAGCCTAAAACTTCCAGCATACCCCAGGCCCCACAAAATAAACTTCCATCCTTCTACCTCATCCTCTGACTTGTTGACTTTCTCCTACATCATCTCCTCCATCCCTTCAAATAAACTGAAGACTTATAAAATGTTCAAAAAAATTCAGTGCTCTCAAAGAATCTCATTTATGATCAAATGACCGGTTTACAGTCATCCAGTGGATCAGTAAGGGAGAATTACTTGTTTCCTTTTACCTTATAACTTGGTCACCCTAATATTCTAACAACTTTCAAAAAGAAGTCTGAATTGGCTTTTTCGGTGTGTGGGAAGGGACATGGACCTTGTTTACAGAAAGTAAAACTGGAGCTTGGGAGGACGGACCTCCCTAGGTAAAGACACAAGCCTGGCACGGGTGTAGCTCAATCCGCTGTTGAAAAGGTCTCCTGCTCAGAGCAGGCATTTCTCACCTTCATGGCCCTGTAGTCCTTCCTCATCTTCTCGGGGATCCCAGTCAGGAAGGAGAGCTCAGGCAGCAGCAGGATTTCACCTTTTAGCAGCTTCGAAGACCGATTGCAGAAGAGATAATAAGGCAGTAAAGGGTGATCCTGTGCCCCTGCCCTGTACAGGACATGCCATGCCCAGGCCTGGCCCAGCAGGGCTATCACTGGCAAACTAAGGAACATAAAACTCTGAAGGGCAGCATATCACTGCAAGCATTTTACCCTTTTCCCCTCAGTCACACTTATAACTGTTATATTAGATAAAGGGGAAAATTTTGAAACTGTCAAAAGGAGAGAAAGAACTAGAAAAAAAATTCTGTCCCTCTTGAGTCTCCAGACAAGCTAAGACAACACATCCTGTCAGGCTGGTACCTCTACTTCATCGTAGTCTGTCAATCAAGAGCGTTCACACTTAAGACAGAAGAGTCAGGTGTCAAGGTACTTCCCCCTGCCCCCCCAGCCCCAGCCCCCTTAAAACGGCTAAAACTTCCCTAATGAACCCAGTGTTTTGATCTTCTTCAGCAGAAAATTCTTGTGATTCCTGAATCTAATTCGCTCACATGACCATTTAGCTCATTATGGAGACCTCAAAAGTAAATCCTGCAGAGGTGGCACCTCTGGCTAGACGACACAGACAAAACTCGCCAACAGCCTTCTCCAGCCACACTGCAATGCTGCTGCTTGGCTCCCAAGGCTGTGAAGAAGTCCAAGAGCGGCTGATGGACTCCCCCAACTCACCGTCCCTTGGCTACTTTGTCTCTCACTGGGTCTGTGGATCAACAGTGGCTGGTCCTCCTCCTTAATTGTGATCCCGTAGTTTCTGCTACAGTAGGACAGAGGCAGGGAAAGTTTCAGAATCAGCATCAGCATCACCACTCTAATAGCAACACAGTCTTGAGTCTTTTAACCGGGTCTGAGGTACAAATTTTCACAATACCCTTGTCAAGGGCCACCTGAAACTCATCACAGCATATTTATAACTGGAAAAAGCAGCCTCAAATTACTGCTGCAATTAAACAGAAAAGGAATAGGCTAATGGTCAAGGAAATAATTTGTTTAAAACTGCATCAAGCTAAAGGGCTTAGGCAACTAGAAAGGCAAAATGAATAGTCAAATGATTAATGACTTGCATTTAATCTCTCCAACCATACTTCTAACCAAACCAGCAAAGAAAATACAATTCAAAGTCCTGAGATTAATTCATGAATTAACTTCCAAAAGTACTAAAAGTAATAAAACTGTACAGATGGCACACTGAGGTCCAATCTCACAAAGAAGTTCATTCATTCTTAGGTGCCTTGTCAATCTGATTACTTTAAGTGTTCCATTTTATGCCTCTATGGGATGCAGTTATCTGGATACAGAATGGCAGTCTATATCCTCCCCCTACCCACCACCAAGCCCAGTTTCTTCTCTCACCTGTAGTATTCCAAGAATGTGATTTCCTTCCCATCAGACAAGGTGAAGGTATCTTTTGGAGTCTTATTCCAATCCACATCATCAATACGATAGGTACGGTTATTGTATCGGGTTATAACAATATTGCCAACCAAAAGCTTAGTGCACTCATCCTGAAAGTTTTCTTTGTCCTGCTGATAAATGGCATGCCTTTGGAAAGAGACGGAAGAGTTGTGGATCACATTTGCCTACAGAGAGCTCTATGAAAGGGATTGAGAATGCAAGTAAGTACTTCAGGGGTACACTCACAGCTGTAAGCACCAAAAGGCACCACCTTTTCTACCCCCTTTCTTTTTAACATTTTCAAAAAAAATTCAACAAAAATAATGAAAGGATTAAAAATCAAATTAAAAACAGCAACTACAAATTAATAAAAATCACTGTATTCTTTAAAATAAGGTACTTCAGTCATCAAAATGATCATTATTTTGTATCATCATTACTACGGCATAGTCCACAGAGGGACAATGAAACACTCTTTAAACTACATCTATCTATCCCTCCTAGCTGAAGGAAGAAACTACAGTACCATCAGAAGGGCAGCTCTGGTGAAGATGCTAAAGATGCAGAGATGAAAAGATTCACTGTAGACCAATGTACCCTTCTGGTAACCTCTCTAACGGTGCCGCAAACAAAGCAACATTGAAAACTTGCGAAAGCATGTCTGAATACGCCCAGGGAGTCAAGCAAAGTTTCCAGAGGCAGCTGATACCTGAAGGAGCAATGTGCCAGGCAGAGGCACCAAGGCAGAGGAATGAGTGACACTCCAGGCAGAGGCAGTGGTATGCAGGGGACAATCAGGGACCTGGGACTGGGGAGGGCGAGTAGGGGAATAGAGGAACAGAGGACGTTAAGCATAGGTTATAGACACACAGGTTCCAGGTGTGAACTGCCTTGTAAGTTAAGGAGCAGAACATGGACTCTTTTATGGGGGCTAGTATCGCCAGGGAATGAATATTTCTCAGGAACACGAGTCCCTTGAGAGGTCATGAGGGGTGAAGAAGGTTCCACAATCAAAACACTGAATCCATTCTGCATATTTTATAAACTCTTTTTTGAGATTCACAACATATATCACAGATAAGGCTGCTAAAAGAAACATATTTAGTTTCATTTACTGCCAATGAAAAATTCTTTTATTTTCTGTTTCTTACTTTGAAATAATTATAAAATCAAAGGAAGCTGCAAAATTTGTACATAGATCTCATTATTGAACTGATATTGGTACAATCTTGTTAACTAGACAAACCTTATTTAGTTTTGTTTCTTTTCTAAAGATTTCATTTATTTATTTTTAGAGAAAGTGGAAGGGAGGGAGAAAGAGAGGGAGAGAAATATCTATGCATGAGAGAAACATGGATTGGTTGCCTCTCACACACCCTCAACCTGGGACCTGGCCCAGGCATAGGCTTGTGCTCTCACCAGGAATCGAACCAGTGACGTTTCGGTTTGCAGGATGATGCCCAACCCACTGAGCCACACCAGTCAGGGCCCTTATTCAGTTTTTACCACTTTGTTTTGCATACACTGATTCTGCATGTGTGCAGTCCCACGCAATTTTATCTCACTGGTAAGTCTGTGTAGCTCCTGCCACCATCAGTCGTAGAGCTGCTCCGTATCACCATAAAGCAACTATTTCATGTTACCCCATCACGGTCATGTTCCTTCCCCTTCCCTCATCTGTGTTCTCTGTGTACAGTTTTGTCATTCTGAGAATGCTATATGAATAGAAAATCATCATGCAACCTTTGAGTGTGACATTGTTCACTAAGTATAACGACCACGAGACCCATCCAGGGTGTTGTGTGTATCAATAGCTTATTTGTTTTTATGCTGAGCAGAATTCCATTGTATGGAGGTACCAGACTTTGTTTAACCATTCACCTGCTGAAAGACATTGTGGTTGTTTCCATTTTTTTTGCTATTACAAATAAAGCTGCTATGAACATTCGTGTCCCAGTTTTTGTGGGAATCTAAATTTTCATTTCTCTGGGAAAAATACCAAGAATGTGACTGCAAGGGTCCTATGATTAAGTACATGCTTCATTTTATATGAAACTGCCAAAAAACTCTCTGGAGTGGCAGAACCATTTTGCATTCCCACTCACAGTGTATGAGGGACAGCTTCCCTACATTCTTCCCAGAATCTGGTACAATATTTTCCCTACAGCTTATTTTAGTTACTCTAAAGGTATGCACTGACATCTCACTGTAGTTAGAACTAGCATTTCCATAAAGGCTAATGATATTGAACATCTTATCATGTACTCATTTATTTACCTTCTAAAACATTCTTTGGTAAAGTATCTATTGCCCACTTTCTCACTGGATTTTCTTTCATCTTTACCATAATTTTGCTTAAAAAGTGTTACATGTTCATTGTAAAATAAAAATAAAAACACAACTATAAAACAGAAATTAAACACAGTTTGCAATCTAGTCTTCATAGAGACCTACTTTCCTTCCCTCAGCTTTCCTTAAGTTTGTGAATACTAATAATCTCCAAAAGGAAGTGTGTAATTAATCATATACACTGCTCTGCAAACTTGTTTTTAACTTACCAATATCATTTGGATAGTTTTTCATGTTAATACAAATACTGAGTTTCTTAGAACAACTACTATCAAACAAGTAATTCTTGATCACAAAGAACTACAACGCGCCAGCACTGGATTTGGTTTATGAAGACAATCTGGTGCAGGAAGAACCTATGAACGTACCGATGTAATAATGGTCATACAGAATTAAAAACGTAGGTGTAATAATGATATCATGATTATGTTTTTAAATGGAAGGCAATTTAGCAGACGTATACTGTAATATCTGAGAAAAAAACACTGTGTCTGGGATTTGCTTCAAAATAACTGTTCGGAGGAGGAAACTGGCAGGACAGGAAGCGAAGCTGTCCGTGGAGTGGTGCCCGCTGCGTCTATAAAACGGGAATGATGGGGTTTGTCATACTGTTCTCTCTACTTCTATAAACACTTAAAGTTTTTCACAATTAAACACTTTTAAAGGTCAAGAAATATAATTAAAATATAAATACTAGAATACTGGCAAAAAAGGGAAAAATAAAACTCAACATAGGCTTTTTAATTCTAGAAAAGAAAACAGCATATATTATAACGGTGACTCTTATGTTCATTGACAATCAAAAGGTGATTGAATCTATGAAAAGATAATTTGAGAGCAACAGAGACCCCTTTAAGGAAAAAGAAAGCATGACTGCCGACTTTTAGAAGTCCTAGCAAAAGTAATGGAGGCAGCAAATCTCAATCTGGAAATCAGACTTATAAACTAAAGAAAAACACAGGTTTATGAAATTTTTTAGTATCTTGAGAAAATTACAAAGAGATGAGTATGATAAAGGATACCCAGATATAGAAGACAAGCCCAAGAGAGAAAAGATATGTATAAAGTAACTTACGGAAGAGAAATAATCAAAGAAATAAAAAGTAACTAAGCTGAAGAGTTGGATCCAACTGAAAGGGCTCAGGAAAGTTGGCGAATTAATAAAAAATGACCTGGATCTAAAAAGTTCCAAAAACACTGCATTTCAAATATCAAAAGAGATAATGAGTAAAGAGTGTCTTTTTGGGTGATGAAAATGTTCTGGAATTAGATACCATTTCTTATACATAATGATTTATACACATACTACAAACCAGTGAATTAATAAGCACTTAAAAATGGTACATTCTATGGCATATTAATTATATCTCAAACAAGATTTATAAACAACTCTTGTAGCAGTATAAAGATATCAGCAGTTTTTCTCTATAAAAATCAAGCATAAAACTGGATAAAACTGTAAAAACCACCATTTTAGGATACTGGAAATCAATTCAAGGTAGACAACAAATTAAGAAGCATTTACTTTTTAACAACCGCTGAAGTTTCTCGTGAGAACACAGAAGGAGTGTGAAACCTCCCTGCCAGGGGTGGACCCCACTGACCCCACCAGCCCACCACGCTGGTCACTGAGAATGGTACCTGTGCCTGCCCAAGTGGGGTAATACGACCTGAGGGCGGGCAGGGCAATGCATGGCAAGCCAGGTACAAATGACTATGGGAAAACCAATGTTTGGCTACCCCAGTGAAGTCCAGGTTGGGGCAAACTACAGACTGGCTAGAAATTTAACAGACAGAATCTGGAAAACAAAGACAGAAGGGCTTATGATAAGCTCACCACACATCCTTAGCTGACTGGGAAACTTACATACACCCAGGAAAAAGCCTACACAGATATGAGAACTACCTATAACTTTGAGTGGGTTCTACACAGATTCATCAGCAGAGGATGGAAGCCTTATGGGCTCAACCTGTAAGGTACAAGTTCAGCCCAAATCACTGTGTGAACCAATAAGCTGTGTGAATACAAAAGTGTAGCCCCAAGGAAGACAGGTTAAATTAAAAAGATAAGAATAGAAAAATTAAGCAGAAACAACAGCAGCTGCACACCTCAGAGGATAAAGAGTCCACAGTTCAAGTATGGACAAATCAGAATTTTTTAAAGCTCAGAAAAATAAAACAAAATCCAGATCTGCTAATATATTATCTGAAATGTTTAGTTTTCAATTACATGCTATTAGATATGCAAAGAAACATGAAAGTGTGACCAATAATCATGAGAAATAAAGTCAACTGAAACTTATCCTGAAGGGCTTTGCACACAAATAATTCAAAGCAGCAACTACAAATAAGTTCAAATAACTAAAGGAAAATAAGATGACAGAGTCAACAAATATGGAATCTCAAAGTAAGAGAAACTAAAAAGCAAAACAGACAGAAATTGTAGAATTTGAAAGTACAATAAACGAAATGAAAAACTGGTATGATGAGCTCACCAGCAGATTTAAAATAGCAAAATAAATAATCACAGACATAAAAATAAATCAATAGAGAATATCCAATCTGAAGGACAGAAAAAGACTCGAGACAACTGAAGTCTCAAAATCCTATGAGATAATATGAAGAGTCCTAAAAGCATGTAACAAAAGGTCCAGGGGAGAATAAGAAACAAAAACAATATTAAAAGACACAGTGGTTTACAACTCCCCAAATTTGATGAGAAACATTAACCTATAGATCCAAGAACCTCGATAAATACCAATTTTGCTATACACAATGAGAGCCACACCCAGACACATCATGGACAAACTGCCAAAATCCAAAGCCAAACAGAACATCTTGACAGCAATAAGAGAAAAATGATGTATTATATACAGGAGAAGCAATATGACTAACCACCTACTTCTCATCAGAAACAACTGACGCCAGAAAGCTGTATAATGACATGTTCAAAGTGCAGAAAAAAATAAATGTCAAGCAAAAAAATCTATATCCAGTGAAACTATCCTCCAAAGATGAAAATGAAGAAGCCAGTCACAAAGGACCACATACTGTATAATTTCATTTATATGAAATGTCCAGAGCAGGTTAATCTATAGAGACAGAAAGGAGGTTAGTGATTCTCCAGAGCTGGAAAGGGGTATGGGAAACAATACAAAATATGTGCTCCAACCACATTAGAATAAGACTAGAAACCAGAAATAAAAACAGGACATCTCCAAATATTTGGAAATTAAATAGCATACTCAATAATCTAAAGAAAGCACGAGGGAAATAAAATAACTTCAATTGAAAGGAAGCAAAACTAGTATATGAAAAAATCAGGAGCTGTAACTAATGCAGTGGTCAGAGAGAAATTTATAGCTCAAAATTATATGAGAAAGAGCCCTGGCTGGTATGGCTCGGTGGATTGAGCACTGGCCTGAGAATGAAAAGGTAGCAGGTTTGACTCCCCCTAGTCAGGGCACATGCCTGGGTTGCAGGCCAGGTCCCCAGCTGGGGATGTGTGACAGGCAGCCAATTGATGTATCTCTCACACACTGATGTTTCTCTCTGTTTCTCCCTCCCTTCCCTTCTTTCAAGGGGTATATAAAATCTTTAAAAAATAAAATAAAATTGTATGAGATAGAAATAAATAACCCACACATTTACGACAAAGGTGTCAGGGTAAATCAGTAAGAAAGGCATAGTTTTATGATCACTGGATATTCATATACAACAAAATGAACCTAGACCATTACCTACTATCTTCCACAAAAGGTAACTCAACTGGATCACAAACCTAAATGTAAGAGTGAAAACCATAAACCTGAAATAAAACACAGAAAATCTTGTGATCTTGAGTTAGGCAATAATTTCTGAACTGTGACACCAAAACAAAATCCATGAAAGAAAAAGAACTGATAAATTAGACTTAATCAAAATAAAAATGCTCCTTTTCACTAATAGAAATGAAAAGACAAGTCACAGTCTGGGAGAAAATATTTACAAATCATGTATCTTTAAGGACTGATATTTCTTTTTTTTTAATCTCCACCCAAGGGTATGTTTATTGACGTGAGTGTAAGGGGAATAAACTAGTAGGATGATACTATGTCGATTACGTGTCAATTTTTTTAAAAAGTGACATCCCATCACTTCTGCCATATTCATCAGGAACAAGTCAACAGATTCAGCCCACACTCAAGAGGGTTACAGAAGGGCCAAGAGTATAAACACTGGGAAACCATATCTGGACACGGTGTAGTAAAACTTCTGAAAACTGAAGACAAAAACAAAAAAAGGTCATAATACCTTTAAAAGACTCCAGTCACACTGGTAGTTAGTTGATTTGTCAAAGAAACACTGTGCCAAAAGGTAATGGGGTATCTTCAAAGTGCTTAAAGAGAATAACTGCCAAACCTAGAATTCTCTGTTTAAGGCAAGATATAAAACACATTTTCATTGGGTTGGCAAAAAGCTCGTCTGTTTTTTTCCCATAAGATGCTCTAGTAGTGCTTAGTTCTCTTTAACTTCATTCAAAACAATTTTGTTAGATTGTATTGTGACAGCTGTCATATCAGTGTGCATTTTTTAAAAAACTTATCAAAATAGGTGAATTTTTGTGTACCTATTTTAATATTGAAGATGGAAGAAAATACACACTTTCAGCATATTATGCTTTACTATTTCAAGAAAGATAAAAATGCAACTGAGCCCTGGTTGGTGTGGCTCAGTGGATTGAGTGCTGGCTTGCAAACCAAAGGGTCGCCGGCTGGATTCCTGATCAGGGCACACGCCTGGGCTGCAGGCCAGGTCCCCAGTTGGGGGTACACTACAGGCAACTTCACATTGATGTTTCTCTTCCTCTCTTCCCTTCTCTCTCTAAAAAATAAATTTAAAAAATCTTTTTAAAAATGCAACTGAAATGCAGAAAAAGATTTGTGCAGTATACAGAGGAGATGCTGTGATTGATCAAATGTGTCAAAAGAGGTTTCCTCACTGGATGATGCTCCACAGTTGGTCAGGTAGACCAGTTAAAGTTGATAATGATCAAATCAAGACATTAACTGAGAACAATCAACGTTCTACCATGCAGGAGATGGCTAACATACTCAAAATAACCAAATCAATAAAGTTATTGGTGAAAATGAAAAATGCCTTTTATTTTACTGGAAAAACCATATGGACTTTTTGGCCAACCCAATATTTTTAAATAAACAAAAAATGACAGAATATGTCACCAGCAGATTCTACAGTAAAGGAAATACTACAGAGGGTTCTTCAGGCAAAGGAAAAATAATCAGATTTCTAAGCAGTGTGAAAAAAATGAAGAATATGTAAAATTTCAGAAGACCAAAGTAAAGAGAAACTCCCAAAGCTTCCAAAGGGATGTGGGGGTAGGAACCTACGAAGATTCTGGAATCAGAAATCAGAACAGCTTTAGATTTCTTTCAGCAGCAAATCAGAAAGCAAAACAACAATGGAGCAAAACTGCAATGGCATTTTTGGGAAGTTCAGCAAAAAGATTCTAATCTGGAAAATAAATGTGAAAATAGTTATAGAAAAGATAAAGGAAGATAAAAATATGAGTAAGGAGGAAGGGCTTGTGTTATCAATATTAAAATATGTTACTAAGTTACAATAATAAATTTTTCAAAGTGTAATACCTATATATTATTTAACAGATAAAGTTGGGAAAAAATATGGAAATAGAAAAAGAAGGGATGAAACAATATCAAAAGCAAGTTTTGAGTTTTCCCAAAAGGTATAAATAAGATTAAAAAGACAGAATGATGGTGTAGGCAGTGGCTGCTTACTCACCTAGAGGATGAAGAAATGGAAAAACCCGGAAGTAAGATGCATTCAAATAGAGCATTACTATGAGAACACCCAAAGAGCTAAATTTAAATAAGAAAACAACAGTCTCACTGTGAAAGAATATGCAAATGTAAATAAAGATATTTTTTTTTTTCAAAGGGGCACTGGAGAAATGTTTTAAAAATTCTGAGGGAAGCCCTGGCTGGTGTGGCTCAGTGGATTGAGCATAGGCCTGAGGGCTAAAGGGTCACTGGTTCGATTCCCAGTCAGGGCACATGCCTGGGTTGCGGGCCAGGTCCCCAGCGGGGGGCACTTGAGAGGCAAGTGCCACACATTGATGCTTCTCGCTCTCTTTAAAAAAAAAAAAAATTCTGAAGGAAAATTGTCAACCTAGAATTTTATGCCCAAATTAAGGTAAAATAAAGACATTTCAAACATATTAAGACATCAAAAACATTTCCTGCAATGTAGCCTTCCCCAAAACAAGCAAGTAAACCCAGAAAAAAGTAGTCACAGATCCCCAAGGCAGATCTGCTGGAGGAGGGAAGAAGCCTCACTGCAAACTGGAGGAGCCCCAGGGCCACGGCTGTCCAGCCGGCCTTGAGAGCGGCCAGACCAAAGCAAAGCCGGTCAGGTTTTCGCAGACTCAGAGATTTCTAAGGCAATACTGAATGTTGTGGGGGTGGGTCACTACATGCATTATTGAGAACTCAATAGCAACACATAAAACTTAACCTTACTGGGCAAGCCTTGGTTGACTCGCTATCTTTTGAGAAATATGTGAACCATTCCTAGGCCGTTCCTGATTGGACGAAAACTGCTGCATGTCTGAGGACGGAGTATTTCTAACCTCCAGAAAAATAATTGCTCTTTTGTGGTTTCCAGTGGTTCTCAAGAACAGAAAGAGCACAGGGAAGAGAGGTGCACAACCCCAAGCCTGTAACGGAAGTGAGGGTACCAGGGAGGGAATGGTCAGGCTCTCTGTGCCCAAGTGCTTGACAACTGCAGCTGGACTGAGGACCAGGGTCACAAACACCCCAGGGTTCGTGTGGGGGACATAGTGGGGCGAGGCCTGACACAGGACTTCTGACTATCTTGGAGAACAGGTGCTCAAAGCTACCGCTAATTTTATCTAGACAATCTGAGAAATAGAATTTGGGGGAGGGAAGGATGAAATTGACAAAACAGCAATGGAATGTAGCGTGAGGAGAATTTGAAGTTAAATTAGTGGCAAGTACATAATTATGTACTTAGAAAATGAAGAAAGACAATTTTTATATCCAAGTTAAACAACTGTTCAGAAAACAAATAATCATAGTATATACTACATAGCTCACCTATACATAGACATTTTGCATTGTCACAATAAAATATGATTAAAAGTTTTACTAACTTTAATAAAAAATAAAACAAATTTCAATAAATGTAAAGACATGCCATATCTGTGAACAGGAAGACTCACTAAACATTCTCCCCAGTTAATGCCAATCCAATGCCAATGACTTTTTTCTTATTTTCACTAAATTACTCAATGGATCACACAAAACAGTGTGTGGGTGGCATTCACTATGAAAAATTCTGAAAATGTGATTCCTTGACAAATATTAAAACCTAATAAATTACAATAATTAAAATAGCATCACATTGGTTTTGACCAATGTGAATCAAAATGAAGTATTCAGAAATAATTCCAAGTATTTTAGAATATGACAAAGGGAGTGATTTAAATCTAAAGAAAAATATTTTTCAATAAATCATCTAATAGTACCAAGACAATCATGGTGATCCCAGCAAGATAAATTCCAGAAGGTTAACACTGGAAAACATAAAATAACTAGACCTTTCTAGGCAGAAGGGTGAAGGCAGAAAACATAAATAAGCAGTAATATTCTTGAACACTTACTACATGCTAGGAATAAACTAGGGCTGGGTGTACCATGTGAGAGATGAGACACAGCCCCCCATGATCAAGAAGAGAGAGGATAAATCATTACAAATTCCTCCCAAAAGTTTGAGCCACCTTCAACCTCTGTCACACCCCATATCAGTGACGAAATTGGCTGAATGCTGCTTTCAAAATATATCCAGAAGCCAAGTACTTCTCAGCACCTCGCCTGCTGCCTCCCTCATTCCCCCAGAGGATTACAGCAGCCTCCTAGTTGGTCTCCCCACTTCTTCCCAAGCTACAAATTTATTGTTCTTATACTCAAGTCACACCACTTCCCTCCTGGCTACAGGCCTTATCTGACTCTGGGAAAAAGCTAAAATCCTTACCCTAGCCCCACAGAGCCCTCTGTCCTCCATCCGCTCCATCCTTCCATACTCTGACCTGGCTCTGGTCCAGCCACATGGCTTTCCTGCCTCTTCTGGAATGAGCCAGGTTTTCAGGCCTATACCCGAGCCGTCCCTCTGCCAAAGCCCCCCTCACCCACACAGTCACCTGGCTAACTCTCACTTCCAGCAAGAGTTGGCTCAAATGAGCTTGATTACTCTACTTCAATTACAGCTCTCCACTCCCACCCCACGGCCTGCCTCTAGTGCTGTTCACCTCCTCCACCCCGTGTCAGCCTTGTTCTTTCTTCTGTGGCTCTCCTCACTTCTAGGGCACTATACAGTTGACTCGCCATGCTTATTAATCGTTTTTTCTGACCCGACTACAACGCAAACTCCACGAGGAAAGGGATCTTTCTTTGTTTTGTTAACAGATATGTCCCGAGACTCTGGTATACGACCAAAGCTGAGTGAAAGAGTGAATATATTTAACAGATAAGCAAAGATTTATAAACCATACAACTAGTAGTTACATACAGCTGGTGGGAAAATGAACTGAATAAATAAAATACGCTCCCAGAGGGTAATTTGTCAATATATTTTAAACATCTTATTATATTAAATATGTAAAGTCTATCAAATGTTCAGCCTTTTTAAAAACTGATTTGAGAGAGGAGAGACATCAATTTGTTGTTCCACTTACTGATGCATTCATTGGCTGATTACTGTATGTGCCCTCATGGGGCACAGAACTTGCAACCCTGGTGTATCAGGACAACACTCTAACCAACTGAGCTACCCAGCCAGGGTATCAAATGTTCAGCCTTTTCATTAAGTAATTCAGTTGGTTAGAGCATCGTCCCAATACACCAAGGTTGCAGGTTTGATCACCCGCATGGTACATTCAAGAATCAACTTATGAATACATATATAAGTGGAACAACAGATTGATGTTTCTCTCCGCCTTCCTTTCTCTAAAAAATCAATAAATATAAAAGAAAGTAATTCCATTTCTAAGTACATAGTCTAATAAATGAATCACAGATGCACCTCATGTAGCCATGGCAAGTAATACATACCTATTCTTAACTACAGTAAATATCTGCTACAGTAACCCATTTAAACAAAAACTTAGGGTGTGTTTGTATTAAGCCAAGTCTTCTTAACCGAGGACACAATTCCCCCTCTAACTTGGCAGGACTTAGGCAATGGCGCACTTCCATTCAGCATTCTTCATCTGTTCTAGAATTTAAAGCCTGAAGAGAACAATGGCTATTCTGTATTTATTACCAGCTATTACTGAGCTCCTCAGAAAGTTATTAGCTTGTTAAAGGTAGATCCCACTATTCACTCACATGACGTTCAGCACAGAATCATTGCGAATGACCTTATGGGAGACATCAGCTAGCAGGAAGAGACCACCATCTGTCCTCCGGATGCTAGCTGCATAGCCTGGCCAGATCTGCAATCTGAAGAGACAGGTGGGCTTTACCTTAGGGTTTTAAAAGAGTCACAGACAATTCCATGCCCTCATCTGAAACAATGCTTGGAGCAGATAGTGCCCTTCCCTAGTTAACAATGAGAAAGCACCAGGAAACAAATTCAGTTAAATCAACATCATTGGGAACTTACCAAAATACTAAACTATGGAAGCGATTTAACTGATAAATTGTATTCACTATCCTAAAATGCTGCTGAGATTTTCGTCCTAAAGATGGTGAGTTCAATGAAAAACTTCTTTCCAGAACGTTCTAAAGTGAGGAAGAGGAACACGCCACCGACCTGTGTTGCTGCAGTACCATAGCGTTTGTCGGGTCATAGAAGTTCCTCCCCACAAGCTTCATATCTAAAAGTTTCATTACCCTGAAATAAAGAGCAAGAATGGGTTTTCCACTTCTAGCGCCATTCCCTCGGGAAGCCTGAAGGGTCAGAACATCGGTGCCTTGGCACACACAAAACGTAGCTCTCACAACGAGAACGCTCTTGACAAAAGAACGGGGAAAGTTGTCCTGGCGTCTATCTCGGGGTGTATGCAACTGATGGCAGCTTTTCCTATTCACTAGGCAATGAAGAACGGAGTCGATTTCCCAGGATCAGTTGATATTATTTTCACCATTAACTGAAAAGCTCGCCAGAGAGTCGGCTTCCCAATTTGTGGCTATCAGCCTGGCAGAGGAAGTTATATTTGTTCGGGACAGTTCAGCTTACTAGACAGAAATTAGATTTTGTGTTTCATAAAAAAAGAGGTGGTTGGGGGGAAAAAACATTATGAAAATTGGGGAGTCTAAAAAAAGTTTAAAAGTTATGACCTGTCTGTACCTGGGAAAAAATTCTTCCAGCAAAAATCTTTACACTCTACCTTTTCAAGTAGCCCCACCACTAACACCATTACCTGTGCATTTTAAATACCTGTTTCTAAAGTTCTTCAACCCATCCCCCATCCAACTACATCAAACCTACTTTCACATACCCAAATCTGGTCGATCACTTGAGACAACTTTTGAATAACTTAGCCTGAGTATCATCCATTTATTTATTAAATGTTTCCAAACTCATCTATATACGTACTGTAGTGCAGTACCACCTAAGCTTCTTAAAGAGCATTGTTACAAGACTGAGGGTAAAAGATATAAGACGTCAGCTGTTTTCTCACCGACGAAAAACAACATTGTAGAAGGGAATGCACAAGTCAGAACAGGGTTCCAGGATCTTGGTCAACTGAATCTTAACGCTGATCTCAGCACCATCGGTTTTCCTTTGACTTTTTAACTCAAGAACCTAACAAATAAATATAAGCAAGTAAAAAGAAATGACAAAACTACCAAGCCCTAATCTAATCCAACTGTGTCTCAGAAAACATTAAAATATTTTAAATATGTTTTCTACTTTCCCCTCACTTTGCTGCTCACATCAGACAAAATCACAGCATGACAACCAGGATTTAAGACTGGATTTGGTGATTTCCTGGCTGGTGTGACTCAGTGGATTGAGTGTCAGCCTGCAAACCAAAGAGTCACCAGTTCGATTCCCAGTCAGGGCACATGCCTGGGCTGCAGGCCAGGTCCCCAGTAGGGGGCACATGAGAGGCAACCACACATTGATGTTTCTCTCCCTCTCTTTCTCCCTCCCTTCCCCTCTCTATACATAGATAGATAGATAGATATTTTTTTAAAAGACTGGATTTGGTGAGACCCTGGCCAGGTAGCTCAGTTGGTTAGAGCACTGTCCTGATATCCCAAGGTTGTGGTTTCGATCCCCAGACAAGACATACACAAAAAACAACCAATGAATGCACAAAGTGGAACGAAACGGACTTTTCTACCTAAAATAATTTTTAAAAAAAGAAAAAACACTGGATTTGGTGAGAGATACCCAATGGAGAACTAGCAAAAGATCCCCTTAACTTTGAAATCTTCAACCATTCTTTATCCCTGAGGTCAAAGGATTCCAACCACCCCTCTTACGCAAGAAGGGAGTTCTTAACAGAACTCCAATGTAAAGTGTCTTAGTTTGTGGTCTCTTTGTCCTGGAGAAGTCTGACTGACTTCCCTCTAAGAACAGGAGCGAACAACTCAAATGTTCAGGAAGTTTATGACTCCCTGTCACTCGGAGCACCAGAACCCCTCGGCTCCATCCAACAGGACACTTTCTGTTTGGTCTCACTTGCTGAAGCTCAACCGGCAGATAGAGAATGGATCCATCAAAAGCAGTGACGTTTCCGGTGACAGCTTGATGGTCCTTCAACATGCCAAGCCTCATGCTTTTGCACTCCACATTGGGGCTAGAAAATAATGAAGAGGATTTCATTGCAATTTGACGTAAACAGCAGTCTTAACCACAAGCTTTGTTAGAGAAGCAGTCTCTGTCACTACTGCTCCATCTAGTGGTCGTATTAAAAACTCAAATATTCGGACTAGAAAAGAACTTTGCCCCAAGTATACTTGCTCACAAAAAATAAAAACCACCCATGATTTCCACCCCAAAGACAAATGCCATTAACATTCCTCCAGAGTTTAGACCATGGGGTGAGAAAACTTCTTCTGTAAGGGCCAGGCAGTAAGCAGTTTAGGCTTCACTGGCCGTATGGCCTTGGTTGCAACCACTCAACTCTGCTGGCCCAGCACAGAAGCACCAGGGACAGTATGGAAACCAGCTACGTCCCTGAAAAACTTTACTATGGGATTTTTCCCTAACCATCTCCACTCATGGAAATGTCAACTTTTCATTGATTCATTACGACAAATCTTGCAGTTTTAAAGAACTCTAGTAGCTACTTTGTACCCTGTCCCATTACATCACAGTAACACACGGCCCGGTCTACAGCTGCAAAGTTTAAACAAATCCAAGGCTAAAAAGAGTCATGCGTGTTCAAGTAAATGAACAAGGATCCAAAAATCCAAGTGATAACCCAATGTAGTTGTCCCCTAAACCAAACACTCACATGTTAACATTGTATTTCAAACTGCTTCTTCAGAAAAACTCATGTATGATGTGCATGGATATGAACACAATACTCAAAGACGTCTTTCCAGACCCCTTTCCCCTTGGTGGTACAAGGAAACTATAGGATGACCTGGCCATTGTGACACTTCCTCTCAGACCTGTCTCAGGGGCCGGGCATCCCTGCACATTGCAGCTTCCAAGGTCCCGATGTACAATCTCGAAATTTATAGAACCCGTGTCTTCTCCCGGTCAAGGCAGAGACCTGTGAAGACTCTTGCACCCTTTTCTGTTTCATTAACATTTGTCGATCCATTTCCAGGTAGAGTTCTTCCCTCTCGTTAATGTTCAACTTCCCTTATGTTTCAGAACAAGCCATTCCAATACCTTCCACTCTCCAAGGTTCAATTTCACCCACTCTTCTAAATCCTTCTCTTCACCGGTCATGAGTGCTCAGCTCTGCTTTCTTACCACATAGAAACCTTTAAAGCAACCCTGCTACACTCTTCATTGTACCATTCCTCATTCCTCTTCCACATTTTTTAAGTAAGTGGCCAATTCACTAGTTATTCCTATGCTCTCCTTTGTTCTTTTAGTCTAGTTTTGTCTCCATAACTCTACAAAGTACTAGAAGTTCCCCAGTGGTGCTCCTGGAAGCAAATTCAGTAACTTTTTTTCCTGTGGCCAAAATGAACCACCTCCGTCCCATTTAAATGGGCCCTTTCTTTGGCCTTTATAACCTGTCCTTAGGGTTTTCTCCCCTAGTTTCCTTTCTTCTCTTTCACTCCACTTCTTCCTCATGTACCAATTAGAAGTTGTCCTCCAAAAATTCAGTCTTCTGCCCTGGCCAGGTGGCTCAGTTGGTTGGAGCATCGTCCCATACACCAAAAGATTGCAGGTTCGATCCCTGGTCAGGGCACGTACCGAGGCTGTGGATTCGTCCCCAGTCGAGGTGCGTATGGGAGGCAACCAATCAATGTTTCTCCTTTCTCACATCGATGTCTCTCTCCCTTCCTCTCTAAATCAATGAAAATGTTTTTTTAAAAATTCACTCTTTCATCTTCCTAGTTCCTCCACAGATATTCCAAAACACTCATTCATTTTCACACTTCCGGCTATTAACATCCAGCTAATAACTCTAACATTTTAAGAGAGAACACAAACTAATATGAATTCTTAATTTAAAAAAAGTAATAGTTAACCTAAAGTTATCGATATAACAATATTTTCTCTGATATTCTCACCCTCAAATTTAACCCTAGACTGTCAATGGACAGCTGTCAAATAGTTATATGGAACTCATGCAGGGAGGACCCAGGTTTTGTGGGGCATGCATCTTGCACCATTGAGGGAAAGGGACTCTGTTTAAGAATACAATATTACAGATACAAAATAAGTTAAAAGGTTATGGAATGTGATCTGTTGAAGCATAAGGCCCTGAACTTAAGCTTTATTAACTTCATAGTAAATCACCTCTAATCTCATGCATAAAACTGTACCTATTAGGTTAAAACCTGAATTGATAACATAACTAAATTTTAAAAATTATTTAGTTTTTAAAAAGATTTTATTTATTTTATTTTTAGAGAAGGAAAGGGAGGTAGATACAGAGGGAGAGAAACATCAATGTGTGATTGCCTCTCACGTGCCCCCTAGTGGGGACCTGGCCCATAATCCAGGCATGTGCCCTGACTGGGAATCTAACCCATGACCCTTTGGTTTGCAGGCCAGCGCTCAATCCACTGAGCCACACCAGCCAGGGCTAAAAAAAAATTTTTTTAATGTCAAACTTATTGCAAGGATCTTCATACATGCATTATTTTGGGGGTAGGGGAGACGTTCATCAGGAATCATATAAAAAATATTTAGTAATTCCAGGTGAAAGATTTCATTACTGCTAAGAAGTGAACGATACAGAGAAAAAAGCTATGAATACCTGAAAGTCACATGATATTGATAAACTGCTTCATTATGACACTGTATTTTGATAAGATTCAATCCCAAAGGTTGAGGTTTTCCTTTTGATCCCTGCTTCACAAAAAGCTCTCTGGAAAATAAAAAATAAAAGCATCCACACATACCAAAGACAAACAAAACAACCCATACCACAAACACACACACACAGATAAGTAATATTTTACACTTCTTTTACAAATGCACAAAGCAAGAATTGAAGCATACAAAAGCAAAGTTTGAAGGCTGGTAGGTAAATGACTAGTAGCTAGTAGACAGAAAGCTAGTAGCAATCTCTAAAGAAGCAAGGTCATCCTATTTGCTCAAGTAACATCAGTGGAATAAACTAGGCCAGCTAACTAAGAACACAAGAATTAATTACATAGAGAAAAATGAATTGTGTGATATTTTTCCTAAGTGATTTCCTTAGCTTCACCATGACAAAAAACTGTCCACATTTGGACTGGGAAGGAAATGGGAAGTCACAAGTCCACTCTCTGGTACACACTGTCTATGCATCGCTAATCCCACTTCCCTTCGGCAGGGATTGCCCCAGAGCAAAAAAACAAAGCAAACAACCTTGCAGCACCTACCACCCATGGAGGACTTCAGACACGACAGAAGCATTTATAACACTATGAGAAGCCCCACCTCCGCCACTGCACTCCCAAGCAGAGACAGCCGAGTACCTGACTTACTTTTTTTGGTGTTCTGCAGTCCCCAGAGGAAGGTGATCCAGAGAGTGTAGTGAGGACAGGGACAGCAGTGGCAGTGATGGCTGCTGGGCAGGACCGCAAGAAGGCACGCTGACAGCACCAGGAGCCTTGTACATGCCTCTGCCTATGCCTATGCCACCAGCTGCTCTTCCCAATGGCAACACAGGCATATCCGAACCCCTTCTTCCAAGCATTCTGAAAAGTTAAAAAGAGGAAAATCAGGACCTTCTGAATCATGCTTTTTTCTCTGCCCCTTCTAAATGACTCCAAGTCCATATTCTCTTCCTGGAGGAGTGAGCAAGAGGGACAGAAGCCTTGGGATTCTCTCCAAGACCATTATGCCAACCTGACTCAGTCACCAACTGCCACTAATATTGCCTCTCAGGGCCAAACTTTCATTGTAGAATTGAGGTGGGAGTTGACCCCCTTAAAGAACCACTACAACAGGTTCACGTCTTCAGAGGCCACATGAAGTTGTGGAGTGCCCAGGGGAGAGCTACTCTTTTGCGCTTTTCCAATAACTGCATCAGTAGCTGCTGACTAACTACTCTTGGAAGGTGTTCATTGTTTAATATGAAGCCATGCAGAGTTTATGAGATAACAAAACCTTTTCATGTTTAAAATTTTTTTTTAATTTAAAAAAATTGTTTTAGTCCTCACCCAAGGATATGTTTTATCGATTTTAGAGAGAGAGAAAGGGGGAGAGAGAAGGAGAGAAAAACATCTATCAGTTGCTTCCTGTATGAGACTCCACCAGGGATCAAACCCACAACCTAGGCACATGCCTCAACCGGGAGTCAAATCCTCAACGTCTTGGTGTATAGGACAATGTTCCAACCAACTGAGCCACTTGGCCAGGGCAATAAAACCTTTCTAGGGTCACCCTTTGGACTTACAGAGATACTTCATCTGAATCTGACAATTTCCTGAGAAGGAACCTTTACCCACCTATTCCATCCAATGGAGGCCTCTGCCATCTTGCTATCCCCAGCTGCCAACACTGACGGGTCCAGAAAAGTGGGACGGGGTTCTTTTTCCTTGTGCACCACACTGGTAGACATGCCTCGGCCTAAAATGCCTCTGCCTGAATGGAAGGATCAAACCCCAGCTATGACTGTGAGTTGAACATGTTGTATAGTCATTTTTCTGAAGATAAACTGTATGAATTTAAGAATAAAGCAATCATACATACTACCATGTCTTCTCAAGTTAGTTTTCCACATACCTAAAGAAGGTACTTCCCGTTTCACAGGGGTCTGGGACTCTGTTTCAAGGCCTAGTCCTTGGAACATGGAGACCAAACCCACGGATTCCTATGGAAAGTCAAAGAATAAAGTCATTCCAAGATATAGTTTAAAACCCCAGAAACACTGATGGTTTTCTTAAAGTCTTGGTAAATAATAAAAATCTTTAAATTCTATAAATGTTACAATAAAGAATAAAAACATCTCATAAAAATGTTTAAATACTTACAGTTTTTTAAAAAACATGGAGTAACTATGTCATATTAGGTTTTTAAAAATAAATAGCTAAAGTCCATGATTACACAGTATAACAGAGTTAACTTTTATATTTTTCTGGTTTATTTCCAGTATCCCCAAGGTGGACCAGTACACTCAGGAGGAAATGAGTATATTGGTTAATAAATTTTCAAAAATGCTGGATCATTTCAAGATATATGGGGTTTTTTTTTAGCAACCATCAACAAAACTTCCTATTGTTTTCCTGTAGCAGTCTTAAAGCTTACTGCCGTTATGCTAGTCCAGATTGCCACACACAGACTCCAGCAATTCATCCGAGTAACAACACAAGATTAGTGTCATCAAATTTTCTTTTACAGAACATTATATTTGATACTGTCAACTCTACTTAAAATTGTCCTAACTGTGTTACTAGGTTTCCCTGTATTTGCTAACTCTTTATTCTTTGAGATTTATGAATTATAGACAAATACCATCTTAAAATTTCTATATAATTAGGAGATTAAGAATGCACATACAAGCAGTAGCAATAGCTGAAGATCCTCTTTAAAAGATTTGGGCAAAGAGCCTTCTAAAAAAAAAAATTCTTAACAATTATTCTCTCAGAGGCAGGAGTGGCTGCTAATACTGTAAAACCAAATCCAGAGTAAAAGTCTAAACACTCAGGAAGAGCAAAAGGATATATCTTTAAACCTATCATTTATATATTTTTATTTATGTGTATATTTATGTAAGCGACAGGACTAAGGCATTTACCCAAATCCATTTGGCCTTCATCATGAGGCACTTTCTCTAGACTCACAACTAGAATTTGAAATGCTCAGAAGATGCAACTACTTGTTAAGGGGGAAAAACCCAAACACACCCTCATTTGCATATACAGGCCTACACAGTTCTCCAAGCACTCTGAGACCCACCACTTTCTCTGATGATAAGCTACATGCTGCTACTGTGTGTCAGACACGGCCTTACCCTTTGAGCAAGACCGCTCTGTGAGACTGGCTCCTCTGCTTTTCCAAACAGGCAGCCTCTGCCTACAGGTCTTGCTCTGCCCAGAGTGGAGGCCAAAGGTCTAGGAGCTTGTGGCCAAGAGCCTGGCATCCGTACACACTCAAACGGGTGCCCAGGGGAAGGGCCCCTGAAGGGGGGTCTCGCAGGGTCCATTCGAAGGCTGCAGAGAACACGGCTGTTGATCCTGTTCCGGTTAATTACCTGCCAGCATTTTACAAAGATTAGAGATTCCTGATCTCACAAAGTATTAAAAAAAGACTTACTTTTGGTCAGACCAGTGATACAACCAGCCTCCTACATCATGTTCACATCAAAATTTTCTATTTAGCGCAGAATATTCTCAACACTCCCCAACAGCAATCCCTGAGAGACTAAGTCCTTGAATTTTCCTGTTTCCTACCCAAACAACCTCTTACAGAGCTCAGTCCCATATGTTAACTACCTGTTTTAGACAGAAGTACAGTTTATGTACGAGCATAAGAAAATTAATAGTTAACACAAACATACTGTAATATTGACAATAAATACTTATGAGTTTGCTTTGTTTACGGCCTTTTTCCTTTACCAGAGAGCTAATTTTTGCAAGTTCATTTTCACATTAAATTATTCCATCTCCTCTTTGATCTCCTTAGTAGCTTCTCTGCATCTTGTCCCATTCCTTCCTGTAAAACCTTTCAAACTCCACCAAACTGAGGTCTCCAGAGTACAGATCCTTGCTGCTTTGAGCCTACAATACCTGCTGAATGTCAGGTGAGATTTAACACTTTTTTCTCCCCTAGGTAACCAGGAACGAGGCTCTTCCCGCCTCCCAAATCTCAGGTACTCTTCAAACTCACTTTATAACCTACAGATTTCAGGAATCCTTCTTAAAGGGTCGTCCTTCATTGTTCTGACCCACCCCGACCCCAAAAGGGCCTTTCTTAACTGAAAACTTCAGCTGCTTCTGAACTTTTGCAAGCCTGTCTTACGTGTTAGCTACAGAGAAATCGGGTCACGCACGTAAAGAAAAGACCGACACATAATTCTTAAGCCAATACGATAGACGGAGGGTCAACGCAGCTAACCTCTTTCACACTAAAAAAGCAGCACTCGTCTCCCTTCCTCAACGACCCTCCCCTTTAATTTCTTAAACTCCTTTTCAGTTAGCCTGGCCTCCGGGCTCACACCTTCCCAGCACCACCTGCGGATCCAGAACTATCAGCTGCCCACCTGGGACCCGCTGAGAGGCGCTGTGACACCTACTAATCGAGGATTTCTGGAATCTTCCTCTTCCCCCACTCCTCCCTCCCCTCCGTCACCACCATGACAGAGGCGGGCGCCCCCTCCAGAAGGCCCTTCTTTGATGAGTGAGCACTGTAAGGTCCAAAAGGGGCAGGTCCCAGGCGAGGCCTACCTTCCCGCCTCCAGGTGCGAGCTCCCGGCTGGGCCATTAGGATGGGGCCTAACCGGAAGGGAGCCCCCGCCCGCGCCGAAGGCAAATCCTACCCGCCTTCCACCTCTGAGGAAGGCGCCATCCCCCAAACCCGAGGCCCTGCCCACCGCGGCGGGCAAGTAACACGTGCAGACACTCGACCCCGCGAGCGCCCCCTTCCTCCTCAGGCGGCCACCTTCCCACCTCCTGGAGGTCGGAGGTCCGGCGTCCGCCGCCCACGCAGCGTCGAACCACCACTTCCTGCTCCCGGCCTGCGGGGAGTGCAAGGCCCCTCGCGCCTTCGGGGGGAGGGGCGGGGCAGCCGTTGGTGTGCAGGGCCACCGCACCACCACGAGCAGCAGCCGGAGCCCACCGGCCCGTACCGGAGCTACCTCGGCCTCCCCGGCCTTCCACACCCACGTAGAAACCACTCACCAAGGCCCTGGCCCTAACCTGGCTCTGCAGGGCTCAGAGGTAACCTGCGCTCAACGCAGCCGCCACACCCAAGGCCCCACATGCTCAGACCCAAATTTCCGGTCCCCTCGCGGGCCTCAGCTCAGAGCCCATTGGCCAAACTCGTGCCGCTCACAAGACCCCGCCATCTCATTGGCTCGCCTGCAAGAAGAGCCACTCCCTTTCTAGCAGCCTCACTCTACTGGAGGTTGGTACCAAAGGAGTGCCAGAAATGGGGGTCCAGAAGTTAGGCGGGAACCGAAACATTAAAATGTCACGTTTTAAAGATCCTGACTCCCTTTTGATGGGCAACTCCTGTAAACAGATTAAGCTCACTCGTTCATGTAGAAATTGACTTGCCCCATCCTTTCCAGTTAGAGGATATAGGTGGTGGATAGAAAAAGTAAGCACCTTGGGTTTACACCTAATTGTGTGAACTCTGCACCTCACTTTCCTTGCCTATAAAATAGGAATAAAGCATTCATTCATAGGATTGTATGGAAATGTACATACATTCAAGAGATGATGTGTGTAAAACACTTAGCACAAGGAGTAGATTGCCTGTAATAGATGTTGCCTATCCTTATTTATTAATTTCTAAATCTGTGAGCCAAGAAGAGCTTTCTTCAAGTTACATAAATTGGTGTTTAATTCTGCTATTACTGAATATTTTTACCCAAAGAAATAAAGATTTCTCCCCCTCTCCCAACCATTTTGGCTTTGCCAAAAGGACCCTTGCACCCTTCTCCAGTCCCAGTTTGTCTGAGGTGGTTGGAGTCAAGCTGCAGAGATCCTGGCTTACACTGGAGAGACGTGCAAATGCTCTGCATGGTGTACAGCAGAAGAAGCCTTGTCCAAGCCTCAGCTATCTCATTCCTTGTTTCAATCCGTTCATCCAAGGACTCTCCTCTCCTTCCCAAATCAGAATAGAGTCTGAAAATTACTGGAGCAGGAGGATTTTCAAAGCAGGAATCTATTACCTGAATACCTCTGTTACTTTTTGTAGATGTTATTTGTTTAACATTATGTCATAATATTGTAAGTTCTACTGCACAATTTTATGTTATAATAACATATAGGCAGAATTATTCTGTTGTTCATGCAAACGTTTAATAGCAAGTACACTCAAACACAGTTATATAAACTGTTCTGTAACCTTGATAAAGCCCCAGTTCCCTGTAGTTCTAAGTACTCTTACCAAACCTTTCATAAAAGATTCATTCCATACTTGGGAAGTAATATTTTAGTGGCAGGATTCAACAGATCTTCCCAATAGCAATCCTCAAATAATTGTATGAAGCTATCGGTTTTGTCATCTAAACCAGAGCACCATTACAAAGGGCATATTGAGTTCCCTAGGTTTCTACATCCTGTCATGAGGGAGTAGGTGGCCTCTGCACAGTATTTGTTGCCCATCAGTACATAACACATACTGCTTATTTCACCAAAGGAAAGCCTGTATAGTCCCAGCGTTGATTGGAGATAAAGATGTTCAAAGCTCTCTAAAGAGTGGACACCTACTTAAAACCTTCCAACAGCTAATCAACCTCTCCTGGAGTTTGTATTCCTCATGAGGGCACTTCAACTGTTATTTTACCATCGCTAGGATATCAATTAAAAACAACACACACATATCATGCTGTTAAAGTATTTCAAATTAAATTGCAGATGATATTTTTATATGAAATTCTGTCCACCTGATACTGCCAGGCTTGAAAACTCAGGGTGAAGATGGTCCTATCGCTACATGCAGTCTGGGTTCCCCAGGCACTTGTGACTTCAAATGCTCTGGCCTTTGGTCCTCATAAGTACTTCCATTCTGAGCATGTATTTTGACTTTGTTGTTGTTGTCATTCAGAAAATACAGTCACCAAAGCCACAGAAAGATTAAGGGAGAATACCACATTACCTGTTTGGCTTAGAAATTACAGGGAGGATTTAACTCAAAGTGGACCTATGTCTGTAGTGCCTCTAGATTCCAGGCAGAAGTAAATTCTGATCCTTCCAGGAGAAATACACCCTCAACCTGGCTCCCAAAGCTACCACATTAAAAAATGTCAATTAATATGAGCTCACAAGAAAAATCACAGGACTTCTGGCCAAGATGGAGGCGTAGGTAGACACACCGTGCCTCCTCCCACAATCAAAAGAAGGACAACAAATTTAAAAACAAAAAACAACCAGAACTGACAGAAAATTGAACTGTATGGAAATCCGACAACCAAGGAGTTAAAGAAGAAACATTCATCCAGACCTGTAGGAGGGGCGGGGACAGGCAGCCAGGCGGAGAAGACTCTCGGCGAGGCGGCAGCTGGCAGACCAGGGTGGGCAAGGTGGTGGCCGGTGGACACAGTGAGGCGGCAGATTGTGGACTGGGCGGTCCCACATTTCTGTGGGGATAAACCGGAAGGAACAACTTGGGAGTGAGACAGACAGTGAAACCCAGGGCTCTAGTACCAGGAAGTAAAGCCCCAAACCTCTGATTGAAAATACCTGTGGGGGTTGAGGGGCAGCAGCAGAGAAACTCCCAACTTCACAGGAGAGTCCATTAGAGAGACCTACAGGGCCCTAGAACACACACAAGCCCACCCACCAGGAATCAGCACCAGAAGGGCCCAATTTGACTGTGGGGAGTGGGGGGAAGTGACTGAAAACGAGCAAAGAGTGGAGCAAGCAGCACTGTTTCCTATCAAACCCCTCCCCCACATAACGTCACAACGCAGGGACATGGTTGCCCTGCCCTGGTAAACACCTAAAGCTCCACCCCTTACTACGTAACAGGTGCACTGAGACAAAAAAAAAAAAATGGCCCAAATGAAAGAACGGATCAAAGCTCCAGAAAAATATACAACTAAGCAACAAAGAGATAGCCAACCTATCGGATGCACAGGTCAAAACACTGGTAATCAGGATGCTCACAGAATTGGTTGAGTATGGTCTCAAATTAGATGAGCAAATGAAGGCTATGCTAAGAGAAATAACAGAAAATGTACCAGGAACCAACAGTGGCAAGAAGGAAACAAGGACTCAAATCAATGGTGTGGACCAGAAGGAAGAAAGAAACATTCAACCAGAACACAATGAAGAAACAAGAATTTGAAAAAACGAGGAGAGGCTTAAGAACCCCCAGGACATCTTTAAATGTTCCAACATCCAAATCATAGGAGTACCAGAAGGAGAAGAGGAAGAGCAAGAAACTGAAAAGTTATTTGAACAAATAATGCAGGAGAACTTCCCCAATCTGGCAAAGGAAATAGACTTCCAGGGAGTCCAGGAAGCTCAGAGAGTCCCAAAGAAGTTGGACCCAAGGAGAAACACATCAAGGCACATCATAATTACATTACCCAAGATTAAAGATAAAGAGAGAATCTTAAAAGCAACAAGAGAAAAAGAGACAGTAACTTACAAAGGAGTGACCATCAGACTGTCAGCTGATTTCTCAAAAGAAACCTTGCAGGCCAGAAGGGGCTGGAAAGAAGTATTCCAAGATGTGAAAGGCAAGGACCTACATCCAAGAGTACTCTATCCAGCAAAGCTATCATTTAGAATGGAAGGGCAGATAAAGTGCTTCCCAGATAAGGTTAAGTTCAAGGAGTTCATCATCACCAAGCCCTTATTATATGAAATGTTA
>VMDR010010349.1:0-31011 GCA_007922815.1 Macrotus californicus | reverse complement strand
TTTAAACAGTATAAAGGTATGCATTACATAACACTGAATCAAGTGAAAAGAATTTTGAAGATTCTTGTTTTAATCCTTATTTTTTCTCAAAGGAAGTTTTGGCCTCATGAGAAACTCCTCTGCATATATTTTCTCATGTGTAAAATGCTACTTCCCTCATAAGAGTTATTGCAAGATTTAAATGAGATTAACATGTTGACAGGCACATAATTGAAATAGATGGCCCTTAAAAATAAGTACAATAAAAACAAAACAAGGTTATTAAATTCTAACCAAATGCTGTTCCCTACACAAGGCTCTTCGTAGGCTCTAAATATAAGGCCCATTCTCTATTTAAAGGGATAAATGATCAAATATTAGGGACAAGCTTGCACTAAATTAGACCTTCTCGACAAAATAAGGATTAAAACAAGAATCTTCAAAATTCTTTTCACTTGATTCAGTGTTATGTAATGCATACCTTTATACTGTTTAAAATCATCTGCATAAACGGGTCTCACATTTGGGGAAACATTGTTCTAAAGACACATTATCTTAAAGACCAGTAGTATCACATTAAGTCTGTTATTTAGCAGAACTTATCAATCATCTGTTACACGTCAGGCACTGTTTTAGGCGCTGGGGATACAGCAGTGAAAAACAAGTTCCTAAGCCTCCGACCTCCTATTCTAGAGCTTATATGCTAACAGAAAAAAACCCTCAAGACAATACAGAAAATATGTATGTAACATTACTGTGATGTTCAGTATTATGAAGAAAAACTAAGTAAGATAGGGGGATAGAGGGTGTTGAATAGATGGAGGGGAATGCATATTTTATGTCAGGTGGTTAGGAAAGACATCATTTATAAGGTGACAGTGCAGAGCCTGAGAAAATGAGAGAGCACCCCATCGGATGTCTGGGAGAAGAGCATTCTAGGCACAGGTCAGAAACATGTTCAACAGGGGCCAGGAAGAGCCAGGAGGCCAGTGTGGCTGAGGGGGAGTGAATGAGGTGGGAGAGGTAAAAGATAAGGTGGGGTGGGCACATCAGATAGGCCAGTGTTTTACAAATGATCTCTATGAGTTACTTTTAGAAAGGATCACGCTGGGTAGTTCAGTTGGTTAGAACAGTGATTTTCAGTTAGTATGCTGTGGCGTCAGGGTGTGCCGCAAGAATTTTTCAAACATGCAATACCTGACTAGTCAGGGGCACTGACTTCCTTTCCTTTAGATTGTCAGGTAAAAAAAAATGACAACAGCCAACACAACAATCGTCATCTGGTGTGAATGAATCAAATTATACCTATTTTTTGGTATGCCACAGAATTTTAGTAATTAGTTTATGTGTGCCATGAGATGAAAAATGTTGAAAATTGGTGGGTTAGAGTGTCATCCTGGTATGCCAAGGTTGCAGGTTTGATCCCCAGTCAGGGCACATACAAGAATTAACCAAAGAATGCATAAATAAGTGGAACAACAAACTGATCTCTCTCTCTCTCTCTGTCTCTCTTTCAATAAATGAAATAAAATAAAAGATCACTCTGGTTGCTGGGTGGAGAATGGTAGTGGACAGGAATGGAAGCAGTTACCAGGTCATCTCATTGGTCCAAATGAGAGGTGATGATGGCTCAAATTAGGATGTTAGGAGTAGGAGTGGTGACAGTTGTCAAATTCCGGTGTTGAAGGATGACAGGTCACTGGAGATGGGTTGGATGTAGGTTTGAAAAGAAAGTAAAGAACAAGGAGTTTGAGGGTCAGACCCAGCAAATTGGCTGGTCTAGAGTACTTCATTCTGTTGGGTGAGGCGTGCTCAAGAACTCCGGCTAAACTGTTACAAAGGAAGTAAAAATGGACACATTTGCTCTTTAGATTTCTGGTTCTAGTTTATTGCAGAGTAATAGTATTTTTACCTTACATCAGAAAAACCCTGTTGATCTGCTGTAAAAATATTGACTAAAGTGGATCCTTGCTCAAAAATGCCAGTTTTGGGTAAGTAACATGTATGTGTGGAAATCGAAGCATCGAATTGCTTTCTGATTGGTAGTAGTGTCATATTCAACTGAAGTGACCCTTATGTAAACAAGTAAAGAACTGAATTTGATAAATTTTTTTAACAGATTTCATTTATTTATTTTTACAGAGAGGGGAAAGGAGGGGGAAAGAGAGGGATAGAGACATCAGTGCACTAGAGAAACATCAATTGGTTGCCTCTCTCAGACCCCCAACTGCGGACCTGGCCTACAACCCAGGAATGTGCCCTGACTGGGAATTGAACCAGCAAACTCTCAGTCCGCAGGCCGGCACTCAGTCCACTGAGTCACACCAGCTAGAGCTGAATTTGATAATTCTTATCAGACACAGTGCCACAAATTAGGATAGTTGTTCCCTGTCAATCAGTAGTTGTTCCCATTAACCTAGATAGTCTATTTTATCCTTCTGTTTTTTTATCCTTGTCCATTCTTAAGGGTAAAATAAAATCATGGTTAGAAAGGCCAAAAGTGCAGCCATTCCCCAGCCCTCCCTCTTCCTGTGCTCTTCTGTGGAGCTAAGGACTATCAACTACTTCTGCCATTTGTTCACCTGGTGATTTCCTCCATGTCTTTAAATGACATGCTTGTAGTGCTATTTCTTGCTTTTTCAATTTTAGGGATTATTTACAGAGTCTGTTATGGTACTTGAGATTTAGCCTATTAACATCCCCACCATCCTGTTTCCTCTTCCTTCTCCTCCCATTAAAGGTATAACCCAGTATAATTTGTTCCTCTTTGTTAAAGTGACATATTAAACATCTTGTAGTTTTATTGACTCTAGATAGCATATCTTAATCCCCCACATTTTAAGATGAGGGTTTTATCAGCACTGTAGCTTTTCCTCTACCTCTCCTCCCTTCTTTGTACCTCCCGATCTATTTTGTTAAAAGAGCATTCCACTTGGCAGGTTGGATCCCTGTGGGGATGTAACTGAAAGAAGGGATGCCCCTGCATCTGCTTTTCACTCAAGAAGCTACTGAAATTCCATCTCCCTCAAGGAAACCTTTTGGGACTTCATTGGGAAATGAGAGATGTGTCTACAGTCCTATTAAAGGAATGATAGCCTACAAGTCCATGAACTCTTAACTCAGTCAACCTTTGGCCTATTGGGGGTTAGAAGGGAAACAACTAGAGGGGAAAACAATCAGCTTTGGACCTGCCTTAAAGGAGCTGAGGTTTATTTACTTTTCCCATGCCTTTCCAAGCCAAAGGCTATAAAAAACTGCTTTAGTAATATAACTCCTGCGAGAGCTCGCCCATAAAATTAGTGACATCACAATGAATTTTCAAGAGAGTGTACATGAAATTTATTGTTCACCTTGAACTTCATGTGGATAACTAAAGCTGATTTAAGAGCAGCTCATTTTGAAAGGAACTGCATTCTTGACTGTAATTGAGATTACAAAGGGGAAGAAGGAAGTGAGCTGGAGAGTGAAACACCCCTGCCACCTAGTGGTCACTGATTCTGACACACGGTAGTTCTTCTATTTTTTTTAGATTTAGACCCACTTGCAATATTAGTGATTGTTTTTCAAAATGTTTTACTGATTATGCTATTTCAGTTGTCCCACTTTCCCCCACTTTGTTCCCCTCCATGCAGCCTACCCCCCACTTCTATAATTAGTCCCCACACTGTTGTCCATGTCCATGGGGCCTTCATATATGCTCGTTGACTAATCCCTTCACCTTCTTTTAGTCAGTTCCCACCTCCCCCTTCCCCTCTTACAAATGTCAGTCTATTTCCTGATTCTATGCTTCTGGTTCTCTTTTGCTCATTAATTTATTTTTTTCATTAGATTCCTCTTATAAATGAGATCATATGGTGTTTGTCTTTCACTGACTGGTTTATATCATTTAGCATAATAGTCTCCAGTTCCATCCGTGCTGTTGCAATGGAATACTATGCAGCAGAAGGAAAGAAGAAATTGAAACACTGTGGTTCTTTCAAAGCACAGACAACGGAAAGGGACTGAGTAAGTACAGGAATAAGACAAAGTCCTGAAACCGGGAAACTTCTATCCCACCCCCTCCTCCTGTTTTAGAAAGGGATGTTAGTGAAACTTTTGTAAATAGTCAAAGACAAAAGAGGTATTAATGGAGTTAGCCTCTGAGAGCTGCTCTCCCTTTGTGTATTCAGAAGAATTAACAGAGCACTGAAAAGGGAGAATGTTGTAGGTAAACATGGACAGCCACTAGATTTCTAGCATGAAGTGGCAACTCCAGAAGGAAACAAGAAGTGCAACAAATGAGCAAAGAGGGACCACAGTGAGTCAGGACCCTCAGTAGTGGTCACTGCAGCAGCATGGGTCCAGAAGCAAAGCATAAGCAGAAGCATGGCCAGCAAGGACAATGATGATTAAATCATATAGACTCAGGGTCATTGGTCAGCAACAGCCTTGGAGACCATGGTCTTGGGACTGCAGTACTGCTTGATTGAAGGTAAACTAATCAAGACACTCAGGAGACACAAAAGTAATTAATGTCTATGGAGCATGTACTCTTTCCAGGTGGTGCTTTACTGCATTATTCTCAGAATAGTCCTGTGAGGTAAATGTTCTCAGTGCTATTCTACAGCTGATGAACTTGAGGCCAGCTAGCCCAAAGTCATCTAGCTAATAAGACTTAGAGCCAAGATTGGAATGAAGGTGGTTTGACCCCAGGGTCTGAGCTCTTAACTACTATGCTTTCCTGTCTCCCTCAGGGAGAAGGAATGTGAGGTTCAACCACTCTAACTCTACTGACCCTTATATTGAGGAATGGTTGTGAATTGGAACTTTAAGGTGGTTGAAATGAGTCCTAAGTCTGTCACCTACTTGCAGGAAGATCTAACATTTTAGGAACTACAGTTCCTTAATTGTAAAATGGATAAAATGAAGACTATTAAGTTGTTGTGAAGATTCATTGAGATAATGTATAGTGTCTGGCACATTGCAAATAAAATGTGCCAGATGGTTGCCAACAGTTTTGCTTATCGTTCTTAAGTACCATTACTCCTCCCCAAAAGAGGTAGAATTTATATTCCCTAGAATCTGGACTGGGCTTTTAAGCTTTACTCTGACAATTCAGTAATGTGGCAGATGTATCATTGGCCAGTTCCAAGCCTACGTCTTAAGAGGCCTGACAGCTTCCATTTTTGTTCTCTTGGACTACTTGTGCCAGTATGAAGAAGCCCAGGCTAGGCTCTTATATGGTAAGAGAGCACATGGAAAAAGAGGCAGCAGGGAGCCAGTGATCCAGCTGAGCTCATCATCTGAATGTACCCACATGAGTGAACCCAGCAAGACCAGAACCCACAGAATCACAAGAAATAAATAATTATGGTTCAATACTAAGTTTTGACTTACAGTCAAGATGGAGGCATAAATAGACATGTTTCACCTTCTTGTGCAACCATAGAAAGAATTACAACCAGATCTCAAAACTAATAACACCATCAGAAAATCAAGCTGTATGGAAATTCAACAACCAAGGATTTAAAGAAGCCACATTCATCCAGATGGGTGGAAGGGGCGGAATTGCAGAGATGGACAGAAAGTCAGTGTGGCATGGAGAGGGGGCAGCAGAATGGATGGTCACACATTCACATATGGTGGGTGAAAATCAGGAGGGATACCTTGGGAGCAAACAATCCCAGCCCCAGGCCAGGTGGCACAGCCCAGATTCCAGCAATGGGAAGATAGATCCCCATTACCTCTGGCTGTAAAAACCAGTGGGGGTTGGGGTGGTGAAAGAAACAGCTGGATTTGGGGCATTTGCAAACTCACTCACTCTGGGATTCACCACTGGGGCAGCTACTAGAAGGTATCAGTTGCACATGGGAAGGGGGTGAAGTGATTAGAAATGGTGAGGGCAGGGTGAGCCTCCAGAAACCAGGTGGCAGCATTGTCCCCTCTCCGAGCCCTCCCCACACAGCCACAAAGTGGTGAAGCAGGTTGTCCCACCCTGGCAATTACCTAAGATTCTGCCCTATACAATTTATAGGTGCCTTTTCTTCATAGGCCACACTACTAAGAAGAGAATAAAAGCAGCTCTACCTAATACACAGAAACAAACATAGGAAGGCTGTCAAATTGAGGAGATGAAGAAATATGGCCCAAATGAAAAAACAGAAAAAAAAAATGTAGAAAAAGAACTAAGTGAAACAAAGATAGCCAATCTATTAGATGCAGAATTCAAAACACTGGTGATCAGCATGCTCAAAGAACTACTTGAGTATGGCAAAACAAATACAGGAAGAAATGAAGGTTATACTAAGTAAAATCAAGAAAAATCCACAGGGAACCAACAGAGAAGGGAAGAAAGCCAGGATTCAAACCAATGATTTGAAACATGAGGAAGAGATAAACATTCAACCAGAACAGAAAGAAGAAACAAGAATTCCAAAAAAATGAGGATAGGCTTAGGAACCTCTGGGAATCTCCAAATGTGCCAACATCCAAATCATAGGGATGCCAGAAGGAGAACAGGAAGAGCAAGAAATTGAAAACTTATTTGAAAAAAATAATGAAAGAAAACTTCCTAAACTTTTCACTTTTCTTTGGTGAAGGAAATAGACATACAAATCCAGGAAGCACAGAGAGTCCCAAACAAGTTGGACCCAAAAGGAACACACTAAGACACATCATAATTAAAATGCCAAAGGTTAAAGATAAAGAGAGAATCTTAAAAGCAGCAAGAGGAAAGCAGAGAGTTATCTATAATGGAGTTCCTATAAGACTGTCAGCTGATTTCTCAAAAGAAATTTTGCAGGCAAAGAGGGACTGGCAAGAAGTATTCAAAGTGATCCAAAGCAAGGACCTAAAACCTAGACTACTCTATCCAGCAAAGCTATCATTTAGAATGGAAGGGCAGATAAAGTGCTTCCAAGACAAGGCAAAGCTAAAGGAGTTCATCATCACCAAGCCATTATTACAGGAAATGTTAAAGGGACTTATTTAAGGAAAAGAAAAAGATTGAAACTATGAACATTAAAAAGGCAACAAATTCACAACTATCAACAACTGAATCTAAAACAAAACAAAACAAAAACTAACAACCAGAACAGGAACAGAATCATAGGTAAGGAGATCACATGGAGGGTTATCAGCTGGGAGGGGGAAAATGGTGCAGGGATCAAGAAGCATAATTGGTAGGAACAAAATAGACAGAAGGATGTTAAGAATAGCATAGGAAATGGAGAAGCTAAAGAACCTATACACACCACCTGTGGAAATGAACTAAAGGGGGGTGGATTGAAGGAGGGATGGAGGGTACTGGGTGGAGAGGGGCAAAAGGGGGAAAATTGGGACAACTGTAATAGCATAATCAATAAAATATCATTAAAACAACCTCTATTTTGTTCACTACAGTAAATTCGTTGAAGGTAACAAATACTTGGTGAACAAAAAAAGAATACTAAGTTTTGAGATAGTTTGTTATGCAGCAAATAGAAAACCTTCAATAAATGGTATTTATTAGTATTAATTGGTGTTGGTGGGGGATTCAGCTAAATACCTGGATCATCTTTTCTTAGGTCACTGATTTTCCCCCCTTCACCGGAATAGGCTGGGAGAAATGAGGCTTATGTGAGCAAATGAGCATTGGTTATCACAAATATGTCTTGTCTTTTTATTAAAACAGAATATTGCTGGATATCTACTCAGAAACATTTTGTTAGCATTTCAAATTGCCATATATGTGTACATTTAAAATAATATGGAAGCATATTTCTTCTAACATTACAATTCAGACTTTTCAGTAAATTGGTTATGGTGGAACCTTCCAAAGCCTTTTTGTTAGAGGATCTGAAACCTTAACAGAGACTTACCCTTTTGATCAAGCATCTCAAATCCCTGAGAATGAAACCTTAACTTTCACCTTCTTTATGTCTTCTTTCCTAAATCCTCTTTTTCTGTCTACATGTATCCTTTTCCTCCTCACCATGCAACTTTCCTATCTCCTTTCCTTATTGTGATAATAAAATAAGATCTTCCCTACTGAAATGTAAGCTCCAAGAAGGAGGAGATGTTTTAACTATCTTTTATCTATTTTTTAACCCTCACTGGAGGATGGATGGACACACACACACACACACACACACACGTAATGAAAGAGAGAGAAACATCGATGTAAGAGAGACATCAATTGGTTGCCTCCTATATGTGACCTGAATGGGGATAGAACCCACAATGTGGGTATGTGCCCTGACCAGGAATGAACCCACACCCTTTTTTGTGTATGGGATGATGCTCCAAGCAACTGAACCACCCAGCCAGAACTGTTTCATCTATTTTTTTTCTCTATGGAACATTCTTTGCTTAGAACAGTGCCTAGCACACAGAAGATAGGCAATGAATGTCTTAATGAATTAAATAATGCATGCAAAAGCACTTAGAACATGGCTGACAGAGTAGATGATGCTCAATAAATATGACCTATGACAGTTCAATACTGTAATAAATGAGACCATTCACATTTATCTTTAAAGTATTCTAGTACAGTTAGTCTTTCTCCCTTTTCTTTCCAGTCTTTGTCCCTTTCTTCTTCTTTTTAATTTTCCGTCTGCCAGTGCATGTTCTCTCCTATTATTACTTGTGACCTTCCAGGGACCCTCATAGATGTTGTTTTGTCTTATCTCAGAGATGTGCAGAAGATTCTGGAACTAAATAAAATTTAATTCTTTGTGATTCATAGCTGACTTAGGTCTCCACGTAAGATTCTGCTATTGAGGTGAGTCCAGTTCCAGTGCTACTGAAAATTTTAACCAATTTAACCAGGGCCTAGATTATGGAAAATAGCAAGTTTATTGAGTTATAGCCTAACAAATGTCTGACCATTCATGTTTCTGAGCATGCAGGTGTTTCTAGTACCTGTTGGTGTGTAGCCATGCTATTCTTGGCAGCAGAAATGTGAACAGAACAAGTAGAACTGATTTAGCCAATTTTCTCCCCCCTCCCTTTTTCCAATTGATTTGAGAGAGAGAGAGGCAGGGGAAACATTGATTTGTTGTTCCACTTATTTATGCCTTCATTGGTTGTTTCTTGTATGTGCCCTGACTGAGGATCAAACCTATAAACTGGCGTATTGGAATGATGCTCCAGCTAACAGAGCTACCCAGCCAGGGCTCTTCCCTTTTTTTTTTTTGATGGAAATGTACTACCACACAGTGGACCAGTTTTTTTCTTAGGTTGGTAACATTATGAAATCCCTGTTGAAATGCAGGCTGGACTGGTGGAAATCAGATTCCCACACCCTCTCATAAGCTGTTTTTCAAGGTACATCTCCTAGATTTTAAAATCATGACTTCCCAGGGCTTGATGGAAGAATAAGGAGCTTTGGACCTATCACCAGAAACAATTATCTAGATCTCTTTCCTCTTTCCCACTAGTCTTTCAGATTCAAATAAGGAGTTTCATGAATCTGGAGGCTAGTGGCTGGGTAGGTTGGGCTGAATACAAAACAGTATTGATGCAGTTCTCAACACAACCTTTTTATGTTTCAACTAGGCTAATAGGTAGCTGAGACCTCTTAGCCCTGCTAATGTTTAATCAAGTCCTGTTATTTAGTCATATAACATGTATTCCTGCATATATTCTTCTGTCACATAAGATCAGTATTTTAGAACCTGAAAGTTGGAAGGAGAAAGGGTGAGTCTATGAGCCTCCTGTCGTCTTTTCTCAAAATTGCTTACAGCCACTCTATTTTTTCCCCTTTCTCCAAACATCTGATTGTTGGACAGACAATAATTTGCCAGGCCTCTTTAGTAGTTAACCAACCTAGTAAACACAGTCTAGACTCAGGGTAGGGAGATTTTGAGGCATGTAGACCATCAATTCTCAAGTATGTTAACTTAATGGCATAAAGGACACCACAATACACCTAAAATACCCCTATCTACTCCACTTCTGGGGGGAAAGAATCTGATGGTAACAAAGAATGACAGAGGAACAAAATAGGAATCTAAAACGGCAGCATCATTAAGTTTATCCATAAACAAAGTTATCAAAAACAGAGAACAACATTCCACACGTGAAATGCCACATGCCAGAAGGGCTGTATTTGAAACTCAAGACACTCTGAAGTCCCAAAAGAAAAGCAATTTTGTTTGGAAAATTGTGGAAATTCCAACAATCTATGTTGTCACATGTGCAGCAGGGAATTTGCATTATTGCCAAACTTTCTGTGGCAGCCAAAGTTTTCAATAATTGGCAGTACTACACTTTTTGGGGAGGTTGTGAATATAAAATTTTAATTGCTCTTAATAATTAATGAAGGAAGCTATTAAGTTCTTAGTCATATGTAAAAATGAAGGCCCCTGGTCTTACATGGCATTTGCTCTAAGAATTGAAGAAAGAACTTGCATATTTTGATCTTTTCATGGTTCATCAGGAAAGCTAGTGGGCCAGAACTATACTTGGAAACATACTGGCCTAAATGACAATGACAACCTTATTTCTGAGCCTTCTCTAGTCCTGTGTTCTTGAACCTGCAACTCACTTCCAAGTCGATGAGTAACAATCTGATTTCTACATTAAAATGATCACTCTACTAACAGAAGTGTAAGAAATAGCTAAAACTTTTCCAGGGAGTGGTTGGCAATAGGTTCAAAGTCTTAAAAATATGCATCCCTGTTGACCAGGCAATTCCACTCCTAAAGAAATTTTTATGAATATGAACAAAGATGCATGTACAAAGATGTTTATTACAGCATATTTTAAAATATTTGATCAAAAATGACTGAGCACTCTGGCCAGGTAGCTCAGTGGGTTAGAATGTCATCCCATTACACCAAGGTTATAGGTTAAATCCCCAGTCAAGGCACATACAAGAATCAACCAATGAATGCATAAATAAGTGGAGCAATAAATCACTGTTTCTCTCTCTGTTTCTCTCTTCCTCTCTCTCTCTCTCCACAAATCAATACATTAAAAAAATAAAGAACAGAAAATGATTGGAAGTATATATTATACTGTGTTAATAGTGATTGTCCTTTTATAGTATTGTGGACTTTTCTCAAAACATGTTACTTCTGGATTAAGCAAAAATGTATTTAAATATACTTGAAACAGAAAGATCATTTTGGCAGCAGTAGTTAGAAGGATATGGATGAGGGATTTTGGATGAGAGGTTATTGCAGTGGTTCAGGCAAAACACAATGCAAGTAGGAACCAAGGATATGGCAATGTGGATAGAGAAGAAAAAACTGATTGAAGACATATCCAGTAGTCCTATGAGAACTATAAAAATACTACACCTTCAAGTCAATGATGAAATTGATCTTTTAAAAGAGCCAACACGATTAATTTATATCCCTATTAAGGAAACTCAGGTGCTTTCCCTCTCTCAGCATGCCCTTGCCTTTCTCCTCTTTGTTCTCTCAAAGGGGCGTTTCCTTTGCCTTTCTCTCTCCTAAGCTCCACGGACCCTTCTTTTGCTTTGTCCTGAGCCTGCGCAGCCCAGTTGGCTCATTTCTACTACCTTTGTAATTTTCTAAATAAACTTTCTCTTATTAATTGAGAAAAAACAAAACAAAAACAAAACCTTGGAGTAACTCTGGTGATAGAGATTGGTTTCCTGGCTTGTTCAGTGAAGTTAGTGGTGGTCCAGCTGACCAAGAAAGAGAAAGTAACAGGAGGATGGGGTTGTGGAGGAAGAGAATGAATTCAGTTTTGGACATGTGGAGTTTGACGGATTTGTGTGGGTGTCCTAAGCTGTGGTACATGAGTCTGAAGTTCAGTTGTGATCACCAGATACAGAATTAGAGATCATCAGTATATAAGCAGTTGTTAGAACTGGGTGGTTTTTAAGATTTGCCCATACAGTGAAGTGAGAAAAAGACTGAGCAGGGACCTCTGAAGAACCACAGCAATTCAGGGCAAGACAAGGGAGAGGAGTTCACAGAGAGTATTGAGGAGTGGTGAGTTAGGCCAGCCTAAAATAGGCTAATTCAGGTTCAAAGCCTGGCAAGAATGACTAATTGGACAAGTTCAAGGTTGCTTTCATTTTAGCTTACATCCAAATCTTCAAGCAAGCACAGCAACAGGCACTGGAAATGTGAATGAAAGTGAGTGACAGATGCTGGAGTTTCTTCTGCTCCTCATGGACATGTGACCAAAATTCAAGGGTCAGAACAGTCCCTCTCAAGTCTGATCTGCCTCTTGCTTCTCTTCAGTCTGGGGAAGGGCCTGGCAGCCCTCAAGGGTCTAGGTACTACCGTGTAAGCAATTTTTTGCTATTCTTATAGGCACATCCTGTGTATTCTCTCCTTATGGCCTCTCTACCTGCACCAAGCTCAGCCATAACAAAAGTGGCCAGAGAGATTCAGAGGGAAAGGAAGTTAAGGGAGGAGAGAATTTCAAGGAAGGAATTGTCAATGATATCAGGTGCCAGATAACATATCTGATGGAAAGTTCCCACTACACTTGGCAATTCACAGGCTATTGCAACCAGACACTTAGGGTGCCTCCAAGCTCAGATTCCCAACAAAGTGATTTTCATTCTCATGAAATATAATAAAAACATTTATTTTAGCCATGGCATTTTTTAATGACAGACTGAACTGACTAAGACATCCACTTATGGTGATTTTTTTCTTTATGGCCCTATTATCTCTTCTAACAGCCTGGTCTTTTTAAAGGAACTCGCCTGTCTATCACAACAGGTTGCAGTGTATCCCAGTTGTAGTATGTATTCAACATCTCTTCCATAGGGCTTTTGGGTCCCAAACACATCAGTGAGTGTGGCTGGGTACCAATTCTACTATCCAAACTGTTCCAACGGGTCAGAAGACTGTTGGATATTGGTTTTCCCAGAGTTGGACTTCTAGATGACTCAGGTCTGTTAGGGTCATTTCTGACTCATGTAAGTGGCAAAATGAAAAAAAAAAAACCATGAAAGGGGGAAGTGTGGGTGTCTAGCACAGAATTACAATCGCTAGGTTTTATAAACAAGGTGTATGTCCAGGCCAACAATACTTAGACTCTTCTGGTAGGGATGACGTAGCTCCAACTTTATGTCTGTTAGGCCAGCTTCACTGGGTCCCCAAACTGAAGCAACATACATATCCATATCTTTTTACATCTGTCATTGTTTATTATTTGGTTTTCCATCTGCCCTGCTCTGAAGCAGGAGGGCGGAGAGTAGACAGGAAAACTGTTAGCTCTTTAGAGGAATAGTGCCAGATATTAAATCTATAAGCAAAATAGATTGAACCAGAAAGAATGAGAGACAAAGGGAGCATGAAAGCACATCACACTGGGAAAATAACACCTGAAAGTGCTGACTGAATGTTCCCTGTGTATTTATGATTGGCCATTTAAGTCCTATCAGCACTATTTGGTTCCCGAACTGCTTGTGCCTCAGTGCTCTGTTGAGTGCTCTGTCATTGTTTCTTCATATGGAGTCCTTAGGTTCATTTATATAGTACAAACCAAGGACCCATGGTGAGACTGTCCCTTCCTCTGGTGATAATGATCCTGTCACACCAGGCTGCTGTTTCATTGGAGAGAGTTAGGCTGATTGATTGAGTTTGAGCTGGAGTGAAATAAGGGTTTTACTGAAGGTCCCTCAGTCTTCCTGCATAATGCCTCAGAGGGAGCTTAAAACTAGGAGTTATTTGAATGTCCTGCTTTCTTGGGGTTAGTCTGTAATGGAAATTATAAATGGGCAGCCCCTGGGCCAGATGTATGTATTTGGTCTAGTCAGGGTTAGGAATTAGTTGCCAACATTGTTTCTCTTTAAGGCTGTAAGATCTGGAACGTTGGACCTGCAACCCTTCCTGGAAATGATTGGCTGATGCTGAATGGATCACATAAAGTCACTTGAACCCTGGCTGGTGTGGCTCAGTGGATTGAATGCTGGCCTGCGAACCAAAGGGTTGCTGGTTCGCTTCCCAGTCAGGGCACATGGCTGGGTTGCGGGCCAGGTTGGGTGCCCAGCAGGGGGTGAGCAAGAGGCAGCCACACACTGATGTTTCTCTCCCTCTCTTTCTCCTTCTCTTCCCCTCTAAAAAGAAATAATTTTTTTTTTTTTTTAAAAGGCACTTAGTTTGTGTCCTGTGGTCTATAGGAAGGAAGTATAGGGGAGGAAAAATTGTTTTTCCTTTACCCTCCTAGATTCACTGGGTGGGCCCTCAAATCAAACTGGTAATAGATTAACAAGAGCAAAATATGACAGTTTTAATTACATAGATACACATGGGAGTTTCACAAAGAATGAGACTCAAGGAGGTGGCTAGATGCTTGAGGTTTATATACCACCCTGTGCTAGACAAGGGAAGGGGGTTTGGGTGCTCTGGGTGGGGGAAGCAAGTTATGGGAAGGTATAAGGGGTGGAAATATATGGTAAAGACATGCAGGTCAGAGTCTCTCAGGTGATAAAAGTTGTCTCTCCTCCTGATTCAGAGACACATTTATAAATGAAAAATTCCTTAATAAATTAAATTTCCTTTACAAAAGGGGAAATGTATACTCTATTTTTAGTCAGTTAGATGTAGGTAAAGAATTTTCCTTGCCTCTGCTGATTCTCAGTTGACTTTAGCTCAACATGATCCACATGTGAAAGAGGCATATTTTGGGTTGAGTACCCTTAGTACAAGTACCCTTAGGGTATAGTCTAGTACCGTTCAGAAGGAAACTAGTGTTTATTCTATGCATTCCTTCTATGCAGGCACCACTATATCTTATAATTTGCACATATGATTTAATTTGATTTTCCAAAAAACCCAGTAAGATTTGAGCTCCAGTGCTATGGGAACCATCCAGGTAAACTGGCTTTCCATTATTTGTAAACACTCCTTGCAGAATTCCCCTCCAACCTTTGTCCGAACTGTTTCTTTTGCTTAGAATATAGCCCTCCCATTTCCTATACCTTCACATTCTACCCAGCTCTCTCTCTATCTCCCCTTCTCCCCTTTCTTCCTTTATAACTTTAAAGAAATAAACTCCCTCTCCCCCCCAAAAAGTCTTGAAAAGCATTGAATTACTTTCATTTCTGAGCACTGTGCTCTGTGGGAAGTGTTTGGAATGCCAATCTGCTGGAAGTTAAGGAAGGAAGACCTGGAGGAAATGCCCACTATAAAAGAGAACGTAAAGTGAGACTCTTTCTCAGTCTTCTGTTTCCCCTATGCTTTTCCCCAGAGACATCTACAGTTACCAGTTTCTTTTCTCTCTTTTTTTGAGGCCCAAGTGAAGTCCCATAGCTGCAAATTAGAGTCACTTGCAGAGCTTTTAAAAATCCTGATGGCCGGTCTGCACCTCAGACCATTTAAATCAGAATTGCTGGGGATGGGATCCTGGCATCCATATTTTGGGAAGTTCTCTACATGATCCACAGCAGGGACTGAGAACTGGTGTGATGTCTTCCTGATCAGCAGGCACGGAGCTCGCCCATGGCCCTTTTGGTCTGTACCACAGTCTGGCTTGTGATCTCATCTTACTAAAAGTGGGAGCCTGTAGCTTGCCTGGTGGTGCTCAAGAAAGAGAACTTCTCTAGTTCCGAAAGGCATTCTGTATATCCTCACCCTTTCTCTTCCCAGATATGGAAAGCATTGGTTCTCTTGCACATCGGATTCACCTTAAGGGCTTGTTGGAACACAGGTAGCTGGGATGCACCCCAAGTGAACCAGTAGGTCTGGGGTGGGAACTGTTGAGGTAAGAAATATCCAATCTAAAGACTTCTTATGAGTTATTTTGTGACTCATATGTCATATTTAATGACATATGCCAGGGAGCAAGATCTCAAATGCTCGAAGAATAGGTTATGCAGCTTTTTATGTGCATTTGAAATTAAGGAGGGATTACATGGAGATAAGAGAAAGCAAGGTGGGGATTGGATTACAAGATTATGTACTTTCTTGAGGGTGGTTATTTCAAAGGTGTGTTAACCTAGATGCACAGATACAATGGACAGAACTTGTTTAAGGCAAAGATAAACCTTTCACTAAGTAGTTATATGCCAGGGGTGCGACTATCCACCATGACCTGTCTGATTACAAATTTATGATAAGATTACCCTGTGAGGTACCTTTCTATAGAACCCCATTTTTCCACAGGCCCAAGAACCTGAATTTCTAATAAATTCCCAGGTGATACTGACACTGTTGATCCATGAAATACCTTGAGAATCACTGACCAAGAGGATCTGGACTAAGGAAGAGAGCTCAGACGGGTCTGATATGGCCCCTTTGGAGTGAAGAGAACTTAAGAAAATGGACACTTAGTAAAGGCTGGCTGGGAAAATTACTTTCCATTGAGGTTATCAATTGGCCCAAACCCCCAAACCAGTCCATAGGTGTGTTTTCCACTAGTAAAAAACTAGTTAATATTAAAAAATCAGGGGCTTACACACACTTACACACAAAGACAAATATTTCAATTTTTAAAGAACAGTAGGTTGGCAGCAAGGGGCCCAATTTTCTACATGGCAACATTGAACATTAACTACCAAGGAATAACTACCCTGCTATCCCGAGTGAGCCCCGTCCCCAGCCAAACTTCTAAATGAACATAGCCATGTGAATGAGCCCAGTCAAAACCAGCAGAAAAATTGCTCAGCCAACCTATAAAACAGTGAAAAGTAAGATACTGTTTGTGGTTTGAGCCACTAAATTGTAGGGTGATTTGTTATGCAGCAATAGCTAACTGATAAAATAATTGGCAGAGTTCCCACAGCCCTTCTTTGCTAAATTATGTTACCTCTCTGACCCCTGTAGGTAAGTGAATGTCCAGCCTGGGCCTTGCCCTGAGGCACATTCGATAAACTTGAAAACCTTTTCCACATCCATTATCCCAAAAACCTTACAAGGTCAGTTGGTATTAAATCTCTGTTTTGTAGATGAGGAAACTGAGGACTAGCAAGCTAAGGGACATACCTAGCACCACATAGCAAGCGACCAGGATGAGGACCCATCATTTTTCACTTTTACTTCAATGTTTCCCCCCTTTCCCTCTGGGCAATTGACTGTTAGTCTCTCCAGGCTGATAGACTTGATAGCCACTACAAAGCCAGACTCTCTAAGTTAACGTTTTCAAGTAGGGGAACACTTTATCTAGTCCATATTGACTAGTACACGGAAGGGGCTTAATGAGAAATAGTTGCTCTTATTATTATGTACTCTGTTTCTACAGCATCCTTGATGCCCTTTTCCTTTTTCCCCTACTCTTTCCCCTGGCTGGAAAATTTCATCTCTCCTCTAAGATCTGGTATATTTTCTCAATCTCTATTACAGCACATAATCATACTGTATTATATATTGTATATTATTTACATTACATGTATTATATATTTTTTACATGTCTCTCTAGTCCCCAGACTTTGGGTGCTTTAGTTTCAAGAAATTATAGATTGCTTTTTATTTTCAATCTTTTTTTTTAAAGATTTTATTTATCTATTTTTAGATAGAGAGGAAGGGAGGGAAAAAGAGAAGGAGAAAAACATCAGTGTGTGGTTGCCTATCATGCGCCCCCTAATGGGGACATGGTCCACAACCCAGGCATGTGCCCTGACTGGGAATCGAACTGGCAACCCTTTGGTTTACAGGCTGGTGCTCAATCCACTGAGCCCCACCAGCCAGGTCTATATCCAATCTTTTTAGCATAGGACCTGGCACACAGTAGCTGCTGAATAAATGCTGATTAAATGTAATTGAAATTCAGTTGTACAGTTGTAAGATACATTAAACCATATTTTCATTTGACCTGAATAGTAATCACCCTATGAAACAAATATTATTAGTATCATTATGCCCATATTGGAAGTGAAGAAACGGTGGAGAGGGCCTAATACATGGTAACGGAAGATGGTTTGACTTTAGGTGGCAGGTACACAGTGCACTATACAGATCTAGTGTCATGGAAATGTACATTTGAAACCTATATGATTCGGGACTCGGGCCAAAATGGAGGCGTAGGTAGACACACTATGCCTCCTCACACAACCAAAAGAAAGACAACGACAAATTTAAAAACAAAAAACAACCAGAACTGACAGAAAATCAAACTGTATGGAAGTCCGACAACCAAGGAGTTAAAGAAGAAACATTCATCCAGACCGGTAGGAGAGGCAGAGATGGGCAGCTGGGTGGAGAGGACTTTGTGGCAAGGCAGCGGCTGGAGGACTGGGCAGTTCCACATTCATGTGCAGATAAACCGAGAGGAACAACTAGGGAGTGAGACACACCATGCAACCCAGGACTCCAGCACTGGAAAATAAAGCCTCAAACCTCTAACTGAAAACACCTGAGGGGTTGAGGCAGCAGCAAGAGTAACTCCCAGCCTCACAAGAGAGTTCCTTGGAGAGACCCACAGGGTCATAGAATGTACACAAACCCACCTACCTGGGAATTAGCACCAAAAGGGCCCAATTTGATTGTGGGTATCGGGGGAAGTGACTGAGAATCAGCAGAGAGTGGAGCAAGCAGCATTGTTCCCTCTCAGACCCCCCCTCCCCAATTGCAGCATCACAAAACAGCAAAATGGGTTGCCCCGCCCTGGTGAGCAACTAAGGCTCTGCCCCTTACTACATAACAGGCCCACAGAGACAAAAAATGATGGCCCAAATGAGAGAATAGTTCAAAGCTCCAGAAAAATACAACTAAGTGACAAAGAGATAGCCAACCTCTCAGATACACAGTTCAAAACACTGGTTATCAGGCTGCTCCAGGAACTCACGGGGTACTTCAACAGAATAAAAAAGACCCAGGCAGCAATGAAGGTTGTATTATGTGAAATAAAGAAAAATCTACAGGGAACCAACAGTGACAGGAAGGAAAGTGGGACTCAAATCAATGGTTTGGAGCAGAAGAAGAAAGAAACATTCAACCAGAACTGAATGAAGAAATAAGAATTCAAAAAAATGAGGACAGGCTCAGGAACCTCCAGGACATCTTTAAACATTCCAACATCCGAATCATAGGGGTGCCAGAAGGAGAAGAGGAAGACCGAGAAATTGAAAACTTATTTGAAAAAATAATGAAGGAGAACTTCCCCAATCTGGCAAAGGAAATAGAGTTCCAGGAAGTCCAGGAAGCTCAGAGAGTCCCAAAGAATTTGGACCCAAGGAAGCACACACCAAAGCACATCATAATTAAATTACCCAAGATTAAAAAGAAAGAATCTTAAAAGCAGCAAGAGAAAAGGAGACAGTTACCTACAAAGGAGTTCCCATAAGACTATCAGCTGATTTCTCAAAAGAAACCTTACAGGCAAGAAGGAGCTGGCAGGAAATATTCCAAGTCATGAAAGGCAAGGACCTGCATCCAAGATTACTCTATCCAGCAAAGCTATCATTTAGAATGGAAGGGCAGATAAAGTGCTTCCCAGATAAGGTCAAGTTAAAGGAGTTCATCATCATCCAGCACTTATTATATGAATTGTTAAAGGGACTTATCTAAGAAAAAGATAAAAAATATGAACAGTAAAATGACAACAAACTCACAGCTATTAACAACTGAATCTAAAACAAAAACAAAAACAAACTAAGCAAACAACTAGAACAGGAACAGAATCACAGAAATGGAGATTACATGAAGGGTTATCAGTGGGAAGGGAAGAGAGAAGGAAAAAGTACAGAGACTAAGAAGCATAAATGGTAGGTAGAAAATAGACAGGAGGAGGTTAAAAATAGTATAGGAAATGTAGAAGCCAAAGAACTTACATGTACGACCCATGGACATGAACTAAAGGTGGGGAATGCGGGTGGGAGGGAGTGTGCAGGGTAGAGGGGAATAAAGGGGGGAAAATGGGACAACCGTAATAGCATAATCAATAAAATATATTTTAAAAAAAGAAACCTGTATGATCCTATTAACCAATGTCACCTCAATAAATTTAATTTAAAAAGTTTTTAATGAAGAAACAGAAGCTCAGTAGCATCCTGAGAATTTCTTTCCTATTGGTGATACTCAGGTGATATTTGCCAGGTTTCCTATCACATGGTTGACTATTATTCTTTGCTTTCCTTTATAATTTCTGCAGAGCTTTCACTTTAAGGGCAGAGCCTAAGCCTTATGTGGATCTTTATCCCTAGCATGAGTTGTGGCAGGTGTAGACAGTAGTAATTGTTGATTTGAATTTAATGTTACTTCTATATGTTAGAAGCTACATCTGTTACCACTCAAGGAAAATGTTTGAAAGAGCCGCTTAAAGTTGCTTATAATTAAGTCTACTTTAACTCTGTCTGAACATTAACCAAATATACTCTCACTCTATTATCATGGATCGGATGCCTTGGAGAGAGAGACAGAGACAGAGACAGAGAGACTGGTATCTTTGAGAAAAGAAGGACATGGGAAATTGCAGGGTAACTGGACCCTGTCTGAGAGAGAATTCTTTCTTTGTGCGAACACCAGAGAAACGCAGTGCTGTCACATGAGGAGCAGTTACCCTCTTTGTGTATCAGGTAAGGCAGAAAAGAGAGAACTAAGTTCAAGGAAAGGAGGAATTAGAAGGGGCCAAGTGATTGAAATCAACAAAGTGAACGGGCCAAGAAATATGAGAAATGGAGAGGAAGGAAAGGCTGAGAGGGTGCTCTGTTGATAGCATTTAAAAGAGAGTAAGGAATGCAAAGTGACCTTCTGTGAAGGAGGCACAAGATACCATCTGTATTCTTTTCCTGTGAGATACTTTCTTCTTAAAAAGGATTGTCATCATCAGACTCCAAGGGCCACTGCAGTATTTCGTGGGTGATATTGCCTTTAAAATGCAGGCTATAATTTTATTTTCAGAATTTGATTAATCTGTGATAACCTTCTGTTATTTTGTAAAACTAAAATATGCTAAGTCATCTTGTCAGGAGAGATAATATGTCAAGAAGCTCGGATATTTTTTCCCTATCATGGTTGCTGATTTCAATGGACAATTACCCACATGCAAGAAACATTTCCTGGTATTAGCAGTGGGTTTCATGTTGTGTTTTGAGCTAATGTGATTTTCTGGTCAAGAGCCATTTGTGTCTGAATAAAAATGACAGCCATGGTAACAATTTGTCATATTCCTCTCACTGCAAGTTCCTTTTGCTCATGAGTCTGTTATTATTAAAGAAGAATTTAGTTATAGGTAAATGACCCTTGCCTTCTGTCCTTAATTGAAACTCAGCCTGCCATAGTTAATATGTCTCATGACTCAATAAATCTTGGAAGAGAAACCTAATGTGCTATAACAGCAAAGGAAAAAATTAATTGGTTTCAGCACACATTTTCCTACCCAAACAATTCCTTGCTTTGATTTAGAAAGGGCTCTCTTGACTTTCTTTTTTGTGTGTGTGTGTAATCTTCCACACTTTCTCACCAGTATTTGTTTAGTTGTACATAGTTCTGTTTCCAAAAGGAGAAACCTTGGGTTTATTTGGAAGGGAGTGTGAGATCTATCATCACTCTCTGGGCATGGGTTGTGGGCTTGATCTATGTATTAGGAAAAGAAGTACAAGATCTCACTAAAAGGGTATTAACCACATTGTGTTACTTTAGTATTTCTATGTAGCATGGGCCCAGCACAAGAAAGAGAAATTAAAATTGTACCAGCTCTTGTTGCATAAACAAGCACCCCACAACTTAGTGGTGGTAAACAAAAACAGTTTCACTGAGGAAAGTTTTTTTCTTTTTTCTGAAAGAAAATACTAGCCAAAAACCACACACCAAAACCAAAACCAAATCAGGCCCTGGGACATGAAGTCTAAACCACCAGCAGCAAGGCTAGGTAGGAAGACAAGCATGTCCCACATCCTGGAGTTGATGAGTGTTTTTATACATTATGTTTTGTGGATGAAAGATGTAAGTTGTTCTGAAGAATTTGCATTGGCTACAGAGAATGGGGGTGGGAAAAGGTGAGGCGGTGGCAGTTCCATGATAGGAGCACCGTCTATAAGGAAGAAATTTTTACTACTTTTGATTAGTTACAGGCAACAGTCCTGAAAGTTCGTGCATGCGTAGGATGCAGTGGCATCTAGTGATCCACCACATAGGCACCTGGATGTTGATTCAAAGCTCCACCGTACATTCAGGAATGTGAGCACTTTTGACAGCTGGCCCCTAATTATTGCTCTGCCTCTTTCTCTCACACTCCAGCCCCTGTAATTTTAGAACTTTTCAGATATTTTTTTCCTCATCAGTGCCTTAAACAAACAACAGTATGTTGCTTTTCACTATTTTATGAGTTTATTGGGTAGTTTGTCAGCTGTTTTGCCTGGGATTACTCCTATGTCTATGTTCATTTGGAAGGTTAGCTGGCAACTAGGTTCATTTGGATTAGCAGAAATGGCTGAGCTTCTCTTTCCAAGGGGTATTTCATTTTGGGCTTCTTCATGCCATGGTGGTGTTAGGATTCCAAGAGGATGAAGGTGGAAGCTTTAAGGACTCTGGGATTTATAGAATATCACTTCTATCTTATTCTATCAATCAATGCAATTCTCTCAAGATCAGCTCAGATTTGAGAAATAGGGAATCTACCATTTGTAAGAAGGAGCCCTGAAACATTTTGGCCAAGTTTTTCAATCTACTATATGGTTAGTTATCTAGAAGAGAATTATTAGAATATTTGGGGCTGGGAATGGTGATCATAACCGGGTTTTGAGTCTTAGTTGCCAACTGAGCTAGCTGTTTCTAAAGTGGAATGCATATGAGAGTAGCTGGATGTGTGTGTGTATGCTTCTGTAATTGTATTCCAAAGTCGATCCATATTGTACTAGTTGGGCAAATTGCCTCAAGTCTCATTTCCTTATCTTTAAAATGTGAATAGTAACAGTGCCTCTCATATAAACTGTGGAGATTAAATGAGAGATAATGTATGGAAAGTGCTTTGTATGGTTCTTGGTACATGGTAGGTATTCAAATGAATGATAGCTAATTTTACTTTTTTAATTTTCTCATTTTAAAATCTTTAGCTAGTTTTATTTGTTTGCTTTATAAGTAATTCACATTCCTTGCAGAAAAATTGGAAATCTATAAAAGCAAGAAGAGGAAAAAAATTTCAATTTCCCAATATCTTTCCACTCAGATTTAGCCACTATCAGTCTTTTGGTGAAATTCATCGGAATTTAGACTCTGTTTCTCAATGCACATGTACATATGAATAAATATCTGTTAGAGAGAGAGAGAGTGAGCCAGAGAGACAACACAGGGACAGAGATTTGCATGTATTTTTAGTTATATATATAATTTAATACATATATGTATATACATATAATTTTAAACACAGAAATACCCATTACTCTTTATTATTTGTAGTCTCTGCAACTAGCATTTGTAGAGGGCATTGAGACTACAGTGTTAAGTAAAAAAATAGTCTACCCTTATCTGCAGTTTTTGTTTCTCAGGTTTCAGGTCCCTGCAGTCAACTGTGGTCCAAAAATACTAAGTGGAAAATTAGAAATATAAACAATTCATCAGTTTTAAATTGTATGTTGTTTTGAGTAGTGCGTTGAAATCTCAGGGCATCACGACCAGGATGTGGCACACCCCTTTGTCCAGTGTATCCCAGCTTTAGATGCTGGATCCCAGCTCCTCAGTTGCTTAGTAGCCATCTTGGTCACAAGATGGACTGTTGCAGTGTCATAGACCTTGTGTTCAAATAACCCTGTTTTACTTAATAGTGGTCCCAAAGTGCAAGAGTAGTGATGCTGACCATTCGGAGATGCCAAAGAGAAGTCTTAAAGTTACGTGTAGTATGGTCAGAAGGTAAATAGTAACCTAACGCCACAGCACTTACCTCACTTCATCTCATCAGGTGGGTGTTGTATCACCTCACGTTGAAGGATCAGTCCAGTCCAGTAAGGTATTTTGAGAGACAGAGACCAAATTCACATAACTTTCATTGCAGTATATTGGTATGATTTTTCTATTGTATTAGTAATGATTGTTAATCTCTTAGTGCACCCACTTTGTAACTTATGTAGGTATGTATAGGAAAAAATATATAGAGAGAGGTTTTGGCATTAACCACAGTTTCAGGTACTCCCTGGGGGTCTAGGAACATATCCCCCATGGACAAGGGAGGTCTACTGTGCCTGATTCACAACCTGCCATTTTAGTCTTACTTAACTCTCAGATATCAAGGCAGAAGCTCATACCAGATACCAATTTAGAGATCTGAATTTCCCAGAGTGAATCTAGGAAATACCAGTCTCCTGAGATACCCTGAGGGAGAAGGATTCCTTGGTCAATAAGTTAGGGAAATGCCGCATATTCTCTCCAGTCTTTGAGAGTCACAGATGCTCATTTGTGATTAAGTAAACATTAAATTAATTAATACATATTAAATTTAATATGTGATTAAAGCATGGAAAAGCTCTGAGAAGCCCTGTTGTAAAGCACCCTATTTCACTTTAACCCCAAATTTCCCAAATTTAAGTGAACTGTTTTTGATTTGATTTAAAAATTTTGATTTTATTTTTTGGTAACAGTTCTATGAAATTTCACAGGTATATAGATTCATGTAACCACCATCACAGTCAGGATATAGGATAGTTTCATCACACCACAAAACTTCCTTGTACTATACTATCCCTTTACAGTCCCATCCTCTACGGCCCCAGCCCCTGAGAACTACTGATTTGTTCTCCACCAGTACAGTTTTCCTTTTTTTTTTACAAAAATGTCACATAAATTGAAACACACACACATACACACAATGTGGATTTTGAGACTTTCTTTCACTCAGGCAATACCTTTGAGGCTCATCCATGTTGTTGCATGTTTCAATAACTAGGTCTTTGTTATTGCTGGGTATAGATGTACCACAGTTTATTTGTTGAAGGATATTTGGTTTGTTTCCAGTCTTTGGCAATTATGAATAGAGATGCTATGTACAGGTTTTTGTGTGACCATACATTTTCACTGCTTCAAGATGGGTCCCCAGGAATGAGATTGCTGGGTTATTTGGTAAGTGGTGTTTTTTTTTTTAATTACTTTATTGTTGTTCATTTACAGTTGTCTGCATTTTCCCCCCACCATTCCCCCCTCAACCCAGCCAATCCCACCCCCCTCCCCCGCTACCACCCTCCCCCTTGGTTATGTCCATGTGTCCTTTATAGTGTTTCCTGGAAACCCTTCCCCTCACTGTTCCCTCCCCCTTCCCCTCTGGCCATTGTTAGATTGTTCTGAATTCCAATGTTTCTGGTTGTATTTTGTTTGCTGTTTTCTTTTGTTGATCATGTTCCAGTTAAAGGTGAGATCATGTGGTATTTGTCCCTCACCGTCTGGCTTATTTCACTTAGCGTAATGCTCTCTAGTTCCATCCATGCTGTTGTGAAGGGTAGGATCTCCTTCTTTCTCTCTGCTGCATAGAATTCCATTGTGTAAATGTACCATGGTTTTTTGATCCACTCATTTACTGATGGGCACTTAGGTTGCTTCCAGCAATTGGCTATTGTAAATTGTGCTGCTATGAACATTGGGGTGCATAGGTTCTTTTGGATTGGTGTTTCAGGGCTCTTAGGGTAGTGGTAAGTGTTTGTAAGCAAATTCTTTTTATCTGTGTAGCACCTAGTAAGTCCCACATAACCAGTATTTCCAGATTATACTGTTAACATTCCATAGACCTAGTATTCCACAGAATGCACTTTGGGAAGCAAAGCCATAGGAAAGCCTTGAATGCTGTGACTTAATGCTGTTTTGGGAAGTCAAATCCACCTCAAATTCATCCCACATACCCAAAGTTTACTTAGGCTCAGCCAGGACTCCCACCACACTCCCATTTGATAAGAACCCACTGCCAGATATTTGTATCATGATCTCATTTAATTTAACCCTCACAACATTCCTGACTTTGTAGATAAGGAAACTGAGGCCCAGAGAGGTTAAATGACCTACTTAAGTCCCCACCTCGGGTAAGTAGCTGACATTGGAACCTTTACGTCTTATCTCCAAGCCCATTTTTTTTTTTCTGCTACCTCATCTACCTTTCTTTTTCTCCCTTTCCTTCTTTGAACGTTCTTTTTTATTTTTTTCTGAGTCTGTAGTCGGTTATCTTAGACAAGGATTGACAAACAAAAAAACAAGTGCTGTCACTTCCCACCTCCACCCTCATGGCAGACATCCCCGATTTAATTCCATCTTCTCTTCCTTGCTTAGCCTGATGAGGCTTTCTCCAGACAGCTATCAATTGACTAGAATTAGCATTCGAGCTAATTATCATTTATTATTTTGTTCTTGGATTTTGTATTAGTTATCTATTGCTATGTAACAAACTACCCCAAACATAGTGGCTTACAAATGATAAAAAATGATTTATGATTTCTCACAGTTTATGTGGGTCCAGAATTTAGACAGGGCTCAGCAGAATGAGGGTTCCTGCTGTGCCTGCCTCAGGGCACATTCAGCTGAACGACTTGAAGGCCCAGCTAAAGTCGTCTGAAGGCTGTGTCTAGTGGTTGATTCTGCTTGTTGGCTGAGGGCCTACGAGGGGCTGTAGTCTGAATGTCCTCCTGTGTTCTGTCCATGTGACTTGGACTTCCTCAAAATGTGACTGATGCCTTGGTTCCAAAGGCTAGAGTCTTGAGAGCACAGCCATCACAAAGTATCCCTTCCACCACATTCTATTCTTAGAAATGAGTCACTAAGTCTTGGCCATTTTAAAGAGACAGCCAATTATTTCTTCACTTTTTAAAGGCAGGACCATCAAGTAATCTATGGACATGTTTTAAAACCACCAGATTTAAGCACACACTGGACATAGATGGTGTCTGTGTCTGTGCAACATTCTTTGTGGGGGCCTCACATAGCACTATGAATAATTATGTGCTGGAATTAAATTTTTTTTGTTGGGAGCATTGTTCAGAGCATTATACTCAGCACACCCACAGTAAATAGGTGCTGGGTTGGAGAGGATTACTTTGGGATCTGAACCTCTTTGCCTTTTCTTGGGTCTCACAGACAACTTCCCTTAGTCAATGAGAGGTTTGGCTAGACCCAGAGATAAGACCCCTGGCAGAAAAAGCTGAGGGAAGTACATTTAGGGCTCATTCCTTATGTGTAATCCCATAAAACAGTGTTGTGCCTTCAGCGCTTCTGTCCATATTTTCAGTGTTCAGTGCAATTTTTATGCACACTGAATTAGCAAGGACTCTTTCAGAAAGTAACATAACCGAAAGGAATTCATTGGTTCACTTAACTGAGAAGTTCAAGGTGATGAATTTGTCACGACAGGATCCAGGGCCTCAAAGAATATCTTAGAATGCAATTTCTTTCTTTTCTGGTCTGCCTCTGTATTTCAGCCCTACTTCCTGTTCTGTTGACTTTAGTCTCAGGTGAGCTATCCCAGGAGGCAGTTCAGATGTTCAGCACCAGCTCCAAGCTTACATTCTAGCGGCTTAGTAAGCCCAGGAGACCAAGTTACCTCCTTTTCTATAGCTCCAGAAAAGTCCCAAGGTTGATGGTTGTCGTAGTCCATTCAGGCTGCTAACAGAATATCACAGAAAGGGTTGCTTATAAAAAAATAGAAAATTTTTCTTACAGTTCTGGTAGCTGGAAGTCCAAGATCATGATGTTAGCAGATTTGGTGTGGTAGGTAGCTGGTGAGGGCCTGCTTCCCAGTTTAGAAATAGTGCCTTCCTGCTGTGTCTTTACATGGTGGAAGGGGCAAGTGATTTCTGTGGGGTCTCTTTTGTAAGAATACTAATCACATTCATGAAGTCTCCACCCCCATGATCTAATCACCTCTCAAAGGTCCCACTGCTAATACCATCTATGGAGGTTAGGATTTTAACATATAAATTTGGGGTGGGGGGCGCAAACATTCAGACCATAGCAATGCTGACTGGCCTACACTGAAGGGTCACGAACTTACCCTTAAGCCAATTAATGTGACTTGGAATCCTGGCCTGGCTTATAGGCAGTCAGTCGCTCTTGAACTCATAAACTAATACTGGGCTAATTTATTTCTTGGAAGGATGAGATGGGCTTTGTAATCAGAAAAGGACATGCTAGAAGGAGGCAACAGATGACACGCCTCTGACCCTGAGGACATGCTGTAATTTCTGCTCTCCCATTCCTGTCTTGGCTTTCCATTCAGCTACGTCTTGACTCTCGAAATCATATTCCTCCTTCACTGGTAGGCTCTGAGTTACCCAGGACAACTTAAAGGCAAATTCACCTTTTTACATTCTTAAGGTCTAGCTCCTAACTGCTGATGCCTTGGTTTACTCTCATGACTCCCTGCATTCCTGATTCCTAGTCTGCTCAGCATTTGAGGGGCACAGAGTGCTTTGAATTTGGTCTTAATTTTCTTGACTCCTAACCTGTTTCTCATAGTCAGGAAATGATTACTCCTTGACTTGTGACCTTGACTTTGGGCCTCTTTACTCCTTGGTCTCTGGTGTTTACAAACCCGTTAACTTCTCACTTCCCTTGCATTCTGTCTCTTGGTTTATTTTAGTACTCTATCTGGTTACCATGCATGTCTTGGTTTAATAATATCTCTTAGGCCAAGTAACATACACCCACTGGTCAGTGTGATGGCCTATGCTTTCTCCATTGACAGGCCTCCTTCTCTCCCCTTCTTTTGGAGGACAAGCTGAGGTACAGTGAATTCAAAACATGGCATATGTGACTTTAGGCAAGGATTTTAATCTCTCTGAGCCCAAATTTTCTCATCTTTAAAATGGGTAGAATAATGTCTACCTCATAGGATTGCCTTGACGATTAAATAGGAGAATGTAGATATTGAAAGATAATAAACTGATTTTTAAAAATTTGATAATAATAGATAATTCTAAAATGCTAATATGTGTATGTTTATTTAAAATTAATTTATTTTCTCTCTCTTCTATGTATCTTCTCTTTATTTAGTTTTCCTCATTCAAGCAGTTAGGCCATTTTGTGCTCATTAACTCAGGGAAGGAAATGTCAGAGCAGAAAAAAACAAGTAAGAATCTTTCTGGCTTTGGTTTTAAAAAGCCTAAAGCCCTTAGGGGAACATTGAGAGCCCTGGACAATGCTAAAATAAGTAAGAACAAGAGGTTTGAAGAGAGATTCTATCTCCAGTTGGCAAAGATTCCACTGTTTGGGGCAGAGGAGAGGGGTAGGGGCGGAGGAGGAGAAGGGACAGAGGGGTGTGGTGAGAGCATACATGTAGCAAGTCCCGGAGAGAGAGGGTGCCCTGTGTCCTGCTTTCTGGGTGGAGCCCTGGGAGCAGAGAGGACATGGCCTGCTGATTCTGGGTTCCCAAGTGTGACCTAGAAGTGGTGCTGGCTGGAAGGGGTCATTCAATCTGGGGTGAGGAATATGCCAGTGATGATCAGTGAGCATTGAAGCCTATGGGCCAGACAACTACATGGATAGGTGACAATAAGGACAGCAGTGCACCTCCCACTCACCTCCCCCACCACGATTCCCCACAAACACCCAGGACCTAGAGACATTCCCTGAAAGTGGGAGGAAGACTTTGAATTAACTGAGGTTATGTTTTATTGCCATTCTGGTGGAATAAGGGCTGAAAATGAAATTGAGTTATGAAAATATTATTTTGTATATAACTATGTGGTAGATTGAGAGCCATAACCACTACTATAAAAATCGCTTAGCCTGTGTCTGTATGTGGGCACTGGAATATGTTTATGGGGTCTGAGTCCGGGTGTTATTGAACCTTTGACTGTATCTAATGTCCTGCTTGATGTCTGAGGCCTGGGACAGCTACTCACGACATCAAGGGTTCTCAAAGTATGGTCTCTAGACCAGTGGCATCAGCACCAGCACAACTAGGCGTTTGTCAGAAATGCACATTCTCAGGCCCTAACCCAGAATTACTGAATCAGAAACTCCTCCAGGTCATTCTGATGCATGCTAGGGTTTGAGAGCCACTGCTCTACATCACTTCTGTTTTCTCATCTGACATCCTCAGTTTCTCAGTCTTATTCAAGCACAGTCATCAGCTTTGGGCCAGCCGGATATTTTAAGCTTTTCATATGAGGACAGGATAGCTTCTGATTTCTCCCCCAGAGTTTTCCTCATGACCATCCCAGTTTTATTTCACTTCACTGAGGACCCAGTTCCTGGAAGGAAATAAAGCAATTGGGGAGGGGACCCTTTAGTAAATGGGGAGCGGGAATCATAGGCTAACACAGTGTTAAATCTTTACTAAATCTGAAGGAGCTAGTGAAGTTCAGAGGGAATGATTTTGTGGCCAGGCAAGGTCCTAGGGAGATTTACGCCAGAAACATTTCCTTGTTTCTGGGTCAGGAAATGATAGCACACAGATGGAATTTACAATGGGAGCGTAATGGAGCGGCCCCACCCAGGCGCCCAGCAAAGGCCCCTTTCACGGGCTCTATTCAAGTATAATGAGTGCTCCCCAGGCTCTTCTGGCTGGCTGCTTTTTCTTTTTCCTCGACCGCTTTCACTTTTTCACACAGGGCTGCCCCGCTTGTTGGCCACTTGGGACTGGGGTGAGCCTTGACTTGGCAGGAGAAAGGAAGAAGTACACGGTGGCCTACTAAATTGAATTAATCTGCCTTCCTGGCCCTTTCCTTGAATAATAGGTCTTTGTGCTTCGAAATGTAGGGAAGTCCCAGTTTCTCAGGCTTTAAAAAAACTAAAACAAAACCTGCATCCAACCTCATCTCCAGCTTTAAGATGCTTAGCAGGGAGTGGTTAATGGGCAGAACGATTTTTAAATTAAATGTTTATTTGATAATTTTAGAAATTGCTTGGATAGTTGACTTCTAAGCAAATATGTTTGATACATTCCTTCAGATGGACAAAAATATTAGGTCAATTGAAAAATTCAGCTTTAAAAAAATCATATGGGACAAATTGCTACAACAACAACAATAAAAAACCCTGTGGTTTTTTTTTTTGTTTGTTTTTTTGGCTCTAGTTAGTGACTCACTTTCATGAAATATTTGATGAAACAAAATTGCATTACCAGAGAGGAATTTAGACAGCCTTTGGAGCCTGTTGTAATGGGTTTTTGATAATAGACATTCATTTTTGTTTCCTTTCCCTAATTTCATCCTGCTTTTTCTGTTCTTCTAAAGGTATACGTTAATAGCATTACATTCTTTTTTTTTTAATCCTGAAAGCAAATTATATTGAA